>JAJEJO010000366.1:723717-798062 GCA_020662805.1 Glaucomys volans
GAGAAAAGCAAGAAACAAGTTCAGGGGCATTGTAGCCATGACACACGTGAGTGCGTAGATTTTAATTTTCTGAGCTCAACTCTGGGACAGAAAGAACACCTTAGAATCCAAAATGATTCACAGGATCTTAAATGTCCGGTGGGATCCAGAAAGGCATCTCTGCTAGTAAGGTTTCTTCAACAGCAGGAAGGTATTTAAGGAAGTGCCAGTTCTGACCTCATATTTAGCATCTGGACCCAAGTGCTTTCTTGGGAAGATGAATGTACTTGATGGAACGATTTTCAGAGAAAAAATATTACAACACTGGCACAGATTGGTTGGCCGGAAAAGGTCATCAGCACCCAAATCAGCCTGATCTAACCCCTCTTCCTGTATGTATTCTTACAGATGTCCACAAGGAGAGCTATCTATCATTTTATGTATTTTTTTAAATTTCTTATTACTCTATTTTGTATTTCCTTTGGTGCTGGGGATGGAGCCCAGGGTCTTGCACATCCTAAGCACTTGATCTGTCACTGAGCTACCCCCCAGCCTTACATTTGTATTTTAATAAATTCTGTTTTGCTGTTTGCTTCGTGTTCATTGCTATTTTTATTTGTCTTGCAATTGAAATGTGATGGCAAAGTCATTATCTGTCAAAGGAGGCCCTATAATTTAGTGTATCACTCGTGATTTATACTTGTTGGACATTCAGGCAGCTTTTAAATTTTCAACTTATGATGCTCTGATTAATAACTTCATATTTGTGAAAAAGATGCTCATTGACATTTAAGCATTCAAAGAAGTAGTTAAATAGCAAATTAAAATGAAATATAGAGAATTAGAGAAGCATAAGACAGATCTGAGGAAGTTATTTAGAATGGTGTGGGGAAGCTCAGAAAAACAGATTCTTGTGAGAGAGAGATTGGGGGGCGGAGAGGAAAGAGCCAGAAGGTTCAAGAATGTCCGACGGGAGTGCCGTTGTGACTATGGGAAGAATGAGCGAGAACCTCACGTCTAAGGGGAGATGGAGGCCCGAGTTCCCTAGAATGGAAGTACCTGAGTCCTCAAGCAAAAGAAGCACAGTAAGTAATAATAAGAAGAAATCAAAGAAGCCCAGGAGCTGACCTATGGTAATGACCGTGCAGAGAGGGGGGCCTAAAAGCAAACTGAGGGAATTCCAGGTTTGCAAAGAAAAATAATTTTCTAAGTCTATGCAGTGAATTATTTGGGAGAGTTTGCCACTCCACAACCCTGGTTACTGCAGGATGAGATGAGAAAGGGGAATGAAATCGGAGCCAGGCAAGCAGCCCAGTCAGAGGCCGAAAAAAGCTGATTTCCTAGTAGTAAAGAGCAGAATAGTGGGAGTGGGGAACAGAGAGGAGCCGGACTCCGAGCGCCAAAGTCCAGTTAGGCGGGAGGAATGGCCGGAGGGTGGATGGCAGGAACCAAGGTGACCTAGGAGGAAGAGGCTCTGATGTTCGGCAGCAGTCTTGGACGACCGCGGTGCACAAGAATTAGTACACACCTCAGAATAAGTGCAAGAGAGGAATCTGAAGGCTCCTAAGGCAAAGAAATGCTCATCACCTTGACTGAAGTCAAGGTGTGTGCAATTTGCGCAATTTGCAAATTTTGCGCAATTTGTGTGTATTGAATCATCACACTGTACCCCGTGTACAACCGTTACACATTCATTAAAAATGAAAGGACAGGACGACCATATTCTATGACCTTGGTACAATTTAGTTTTTTAAAAAGTCAATCTTTGTATATATTTAGGGATTGAATGAAAACAACTGAAACTTTTTACATAGCCAAGGTCAGAAAAGAAATCATAATGAAAATTACAGAATATTTAGAACTGAGTGATAAAAGGTTAGCTTTCAGAACTCATGCTCTATGCCTGAAACTATACTAAGTGCAATTGTTATAGACTTGGAGTCAAATAGCATGCAAGAAAAATGTAATGATATCAAAATTGGCTCTGGAAGACCCAAGTAGTACATTAAACAATAGAATCAGAAGTTGCAAAACTATTTTTCCAGAAACACAAGGCGAGAAAATATTTTTTTTTTTTTTTTTTTTTTAATTGTGGTACTCAGAATGGAACCCAGCGGCCATCTACCACTGAGCTACATCCCCAGCTCTTTTTGTTTTATTTTGAGACAAGCTCCGGTGAAGGTGCTGAGGCCGATCTGGAACCTGCAACCTCTTGCCTCAGCCTCCCAAGTCTCTGGGTTTCCAGGAGTGCCCCGCACCTGGCTCCAGGTGACTTTTTAGGTGGGTGTTGTCAGGGTCAAGAGAACTGCTTGCCCAAATCTCATGTGATTTCTATCCCAGAACAGAAAGTTATCTGACATCAAAAAAAGACAAGGAAGCTATAGAAAAGTAAAAAATATGAGAACATATCATTTATGAATATACATTTAAGAATCTTTTAAAAAAATCTGTCAAGGAAGGATTCATAAGCAGGGGCGTCAATTCCATCAAGGACATGTTAATATTAGAAAATACGTTCGTGTAATTTACCATATTAAGAGATTAAATAAAAACATAATAGATCATAACAATAAATAAGGAAAGAAAATTCCATTTCAACTCAGTTCTTATTTAACACAAAAGCCATTACAAATTGGAAATAGAAGGGAACCTACTTATCTGGATAAACAGAATTTACCAAGAACGAATAGTGAGTACTCTACATAGTAGTAAAACTTGAAAAACATTTCATTTAAGGCTGGTAAAAAGACATAAGTGACCTCTATTTTCATTTTAAGTCAGCATTGTCTTGGAGGTGCTAGAAGGTAAAATAAGATAAGAAAAATGAATAAAAAAATTTTAAAGGTAGAAATAAAATGACATTAATATTGTATTATTAATATACTTGTCTATAGAGAAAATTCAAGAGAAATTGATAAACTCCCCGAAGTACAGAAGTGCTTCTGGATATAAGATTAAAAAAAAAATCCCAGCTCAGTATCCACCTACACTGTTACCATCCAAAGTGCAGTTGGAGCCAGGCACGGTGATGCACACCTGTAATCCCAGCAGCTTGGGAGGCTGAGGCAGGAGGATCGGGAGTTCAAAGTCAGCCTCAGCAACTTAGTGAGGCTCTGAGTGACTTAGTGAGACCCTGTCTCGAAATAAAAT
This sequence comes from Glaucomys volans, assembly GCA_020662805.1. NCBI lineage: Eukaryota > Metazoa > Chordata > Mammalia > Rodentia > Sciuridae > Glaucomys > Glaucomys volans. The sequence continues at coordinate 726,847 of JAJEJO010000366.1, forward strand.
ATTAAAAGGGTTGGGGATGTGGTTCAGTGGGAAAGAACCTCTTAGTTCAATTCCCAGTACAAAAAAAAAAAAAAAAAAAAAAGAGGAATTGAAAAAAATCGCATCAATAATAGCAACTAAATTTGAAGTACTGGAGCTTAAATGTATCTGAAAATGTTCAAGAAATTTAGCAATAAAAATGATAAAAGTTTATGGAAGGTAACAAAATAGTATCAAAATCAATTTGAAATATTTGTGGAGGGAAGGTTTCAATCTTATCAAGGTAGCAATCATTCTTAAAGAAATGAGTAAGTTTGGGGGCTGGGGCTGGGGTTCAGGGGCAGCATGCTTGCCTAGCATGTGTGAGGCACTGGATTCCATCCTTACCATCACATAGAAATAAACAAATAAAATCCAGACATGCTGTCCACCTACAACTACACAGAAAAATTAAAAAAAAAAAAAAGAAATGTCGATCAATTGTATATCTTCTCCTGTGAAGTGTCTGCTCAGTTCCTTAGCCCGTTTATTGATTGGATTATCTGGGGCTTTTGGTGTTAAGTTTTTTGAGTTCTTTATATATCCCAGAGATGAATGCTCTATCTGAGGTGCATGTGGTTAAAATTTTCTCCCAGTAGGCTCTCTCTTCATATTATCATTTCTTTTGCTGAGAAGAAGCTTTTCAGTTTAAATCCATCCCATTTATTGATACTTGATTTAACTTCTTGCGCTTTAGGGGTTTTATTAAGAAAGTCAGGTCCTAGGCCAACATGGTGAAGATTTGGGTCTATTTTTGCTTCTAGTAGTCACAGGGTCTCTGTGTGCCTTTCAACAGATGAATGGATAAAGAAAATGTGGGGAATACTTACATACACATACACGATGGAACATCACTCAGCTTTGATGAAAAATGAAATTATGGCATTTGCTGGTGAATGGATGGAGTTAGAAAAAATCATGCTAAGTGAAATAAGCCAAACCCAAAAAACCAAAATTCGAAGATTTTTTCTGATATGCAGAAGCTAATTCACAATAAGTGGGGCAGGGTACAGAAGCACAGAGTTACTTTATATTAGGTAGAGGGGAGTGAAGGGAGGGGAAGTGGTGTGGGGGAAGGAATGATAGTAGAGCGAAGCCAGACATTATTACCTCATGTGCATGTATGACTACATCACCAATGAGATCCTGCAATATGTATAATCAGAAAAATGAGAGATTACACTCCATTCATGTATGATCTATCAAAATGCATAAATGCATTCTACTGTCATGCACAACTAATTAGGACTAATAAAATTTTTTTAAAAATAAAAAATATTAAGAAATGCATAAGTTTGATACAGTTCTAATCCAAATCCCAACAGATCCTTCCCAGAAAGTGACAATTCCCCAAATCCATCTGGCCCAGCCAAGGTTGAAAACCTTTAAGTGCACATCAACCGCTCTTTGCCACTTCCTCCCCTCTCCTCCTCCTTCTCCTAGTTCTTTTTTGATCAAACAAGAACTTTAGTCTATCTAGTGACACTCAGTGCCTGCTATGATCTTCCACTGAAGCAGTGAACCTGGAACATGCTATCGCCATTTCATCAGTTGTAGGAAAGTTGTGCCCCATGACATTGCAGGTGCAGCACGAGGACGCTGATTTATAGGGACCATGGAGCAGGTGTTAATTTTCAAGGATCTCTGAGGCCAGGACAAATGGCAGTTTCTGACTCGGGGAGGAGGCCTCACCTGCTAGGCCAATGCCAGGAGACAAAAGAGCACCACTTACATATGAATCGAGAACAGGGGTCTCTTTAGAATGAAGGACGTGACCTTCTGAACATGACCTTGCTGTTTCCTTTGGGATTCAGAGAGGGTCCTCTATTTCTGTGGTTGCAACATTTGCTTTTCTGAAAATGCCTCCTCCAAGGGTGAAGCCCGGAGTACTCCTTTAATGCAGGGGTTTAATCTACATTCCTTTACTTTACAAACATTTATTGAGCACTTACTGTGTGCCGGGCAGGATGGCAAATGCTAGAGATGCAGAAGTAAAGACATCTGGTGGGAAGGTCTGGGCATCTAGTTAGGGGAAGAGGATGAAAACAAGACAGTTAAGAAAAGATGTATCATATGCTACTTGGGCATAAAGACTTCAGGGAAAAGTAAAACAGGAAAAAGATAGGCAGGATACGTGAGCTGGTAGTGGCTTAAGGCAGAGGGGACAGCTGGCAGAGATGGCCGGGGGGATCTTGCTAAGGTGACACTGGAGTGAACACCTGAAGTCGATGAGGGAGTGAGCCAGAGGAAGCTAAGGGAACAGTGTTCTGCAGGGAGGGAACAGCAGGTGCAAACTTCTTGGCTCATGCAAGGACACCAAGAAGGCCCCTCTGGCTGGAGGAAAGTGAGAGTCAGCATCTGAGCAGAACAGTGAGATCTGACAAATGCTGCTTGAAGGATCCCCTGGCCACTCCACTGTGCAGAACCTGGGGGCTTCTGTGGAAGCCACTGCAGTACATCTGCTGATCAGGAATATCTTGAAGCTTCTATGGTGTAGAAACCTCAGAAACCCAGGGGCTGGAGGCATGCCAGCCTCCAGGATGCCTTCTGTGGCCCCTAAGAGCACCTTGGTGGGAAATCACATGATCTCAGACTGAGCGTTAGCCAAAACATTTGGGGACAGTGTTTTTAGGAGGCAGAACAGTTACCACATGTGGAAAGGAGTCCATTTTGCCAGAGCCTGGCTGAGGACATAATTGCCTGGAAAACCTCTGCATTATTAGTCAGCTTTCTATTACTGTAACAAATACCTGCGATGATCAACTTACAAAGAGAAAAGGTTTATTTTGGCTCACAGTGTTCAAGGTTTCAGTCTATGCTTGGTTGGCTCTGTTGCTTTAGAGGCTGTGGTGGCACATCGTCATGGGAGGTCAGGGCAAAACAAAACTACTCATCTCATAGCCAGAAAGCAGAAAGAGAGGAAGAGGAGAGGGCAAGGATTCCACAGACTCCTTCAAGGCCACACCTCCAAATGACCTGAAGACCTCTCATTAGGCCCCACCTCTTAAAGGTTCCACTACCTCCCAACAGCTTCCAGCTGGAAACCTAGTCTTAAGCACATGGACCTTTCGGAGAAACTTAAGGCTCAAACTACAGCTACCTCTCCTTAAGGCTAAAAACTAAAAGGCCAGCCCAGGAATCCTCTGCAGAACCCTGAGAAAGAAGAGTTTTCCAATGTGGTTCACCGCTTCTCCAAATGTCCTCAGTTCTCACCAACATTCTGGAACAATTGCAGTTTAGTGCCCTGACTTCCTACCCTCAATAAATGGATTCAGATAGAGACCCGGAGCTGCCATGATAAATCCTTGCTCTTCATTACGATTATTGACCTTCTTCCATGTGCCAGACACTGCATTAAAACTTCAACATAAATTATCTTATTTAATTCTCCAGAGCAACTCAGCATGAGAGGTCTAAACAGTCCGATTTTACAGATGAAAATTGGGACTCGGGAGAGATGCAACTCGGTAATACCTGCAAACCATTAACTGATGGAGTTTCTATTTAAGTCTGGCCTGGCCTGGCTCTTTCCACCATCCCATGCTGCTTGAATTGCTCGGTAGAACTTTATTTCTGATGGTGGATGCTGGTTGACTTCATGGAAGGCTTTTGTAGGCCTGAATATTATCTGATCAATCACTTTGATGTGTCCTTATTCTGAAGCAAGAGGCAGAGAGCAGGGATCAGTAAACTCTTTCCTAAAGGGTCAGCTAGCAAATATTTTAGGCTTTGTGGCTCTGTGTCGATTGTAGCTGCTCAGCTCCGCATGGTAGCAGAGAGCAGTTACAGATGTGGCACAAACACATAGTGGGAACTGTGTTCAGATAGAACTTTACAAAAATAGGCTGGACCTGACCCCTGGACCGTAGTTCACAGAGCCCTGCTGTCAAAGCAGGACCTAGGCTGACAAATGTCCTATCCTCTCCTGGGTGGGCAGCCTCTGAGAAGTTAGTTTGTCTCACCATGTAAAATTGGGATAGTGTATTATTAGGTGGTCATGAGTATGAAATAAGGAAAAATATGTTATTTAGAAATTCATAATATGCAGATTATTATGGTGTGCCTGTCTTCCTTCAGGATTCTTTCATCAAAATGAACATGAACTCATAATTGATGACGGTTAAGGTGCACCAGCTGATTTGACACTCTCAAAAGAAAGAGCAGAGTATTTTGGATCAGATCAGATGAGTCAGAACACAGTCAGAACACAGTTCTTGGGCTCACCTGGCACACGTTCATGGAGCATGCTGGCATGGGGCAGGGCTGGGATGCTGGTGCCCACTCATGCCCTGTGCTTTTTCAGTTTAGAGAAAGCACCCATGTTGGTTACCAATAAAAAGGGGGGAAAGGTTCAGATGAAACCATTGTTTTAATTTAGTGCTGTTGTGTTTTCAGAAGCAATCCACTCAGAAGCGGCTCTGAGGTCCTCAAGCACCCTTCACATCTGGATCTGACTCCAGTTGAGTTTGGTTGTTACAGTTTAACCACCCGGGTGTTAATTGAAGCACCAGAAAATAGCTGGGGTCAGTTTCATTATCTAATGGCACTTGGGTTTTCTAATGCATCTTAATAAGAGCTGTTGCATATGCGTAAATGAGAGTGAGTTTTATGAGGAACAGTTTACACTGATTAAAAAAAACTGACCATATTTTCTTTAGGTTTCAAAAATACTTTTCATATTATTTTTTTTCCAAATATGATCGTACTGATTTCGTTTAAAACTATTAGCATTTTGTTCGTCTATAAAGGTAATGGCTATAAAATTCTCTTTTGACTTTATATCTCTGAATCGAGTTCCCTAATAGTACCAAGCATAAGAGATACATTCCCTGCCAATGTTAAATGATTTTTCAAGAAGTGGTAGCTTTCTGGTAGGCATAGATTTGGCTTTCCTTAACTTGACTTATTTTAAGAATTAAGTGTGCCATTTGCTAATTAAATGACTCAGTTCTAAGACTTTGCTTAAAACCTGATTTGCCTAGAAGCCATTTCTCCGTGGTGGTTCACACTGTTCTCACTGATGGTGGGGATGCTCCTATTCCAAGCTGGATATGTGATCTGGATTCCGCATGCTTTTATTTCTGTTTTAAAGCACAATGAAAACAGAGTTCAAAATAAAGATATTTACGATGGAATCATATCAATTCATCAACTACTGATTGGACTGGATTCAAATCTTGGGGGGACAAGGGAGAAGGTAACAAGAAATAACAGACTCCTAACTTCATGGGAAGGAACTGTGAAAAGACCACTTTTTTTTTTTTCTCCCAAGTTGGCGATTGTTCAAGCTACATATGGTCACATAATCTTTTAAAAAGCGCAATTCGAGTCTCGGTTTAATTATGTAATAGCATAAATGGAATTACACTGCTGATGGAGTCTGGTGCTTTAGCTCCAACACACACCCACCGGGCTGGCAGAGGGACCGGGACTCGGTTCACTTGGCCTTCAAAATAGCCAGGGCACCTCCGCCGAAGCCTTCCGTGACCTCAGTCACAGTGGCCGGGCTGGATGTGGCATGGCCCTCCATATGCAAGGCACCTCAGTCACCTTGTAAGCACGGTGGTCATGCCTGGCTGATGAGGGTTTACGGGAAAGGCCTGCATATTCCATTGCTCTTCTTTGTGCTTTTTGGGATTAGCTAAGGGATCCATTTCAGCTCCTGGAGGGCGGAGACCTTAAACCCTAAATTCTAGTCATCCTCTCCTGTCTGCCTCGCAGCTTGGGCATCGCTAATTATCTGCAAGGAGCCTAAAAGACCTTCAGATCGGCCTCCCTCCTTTTACAAATGAGGCAAACAAAAATACCGTTGCATACCTTGGGCCCAGGTCACCCCTGGTGGCCGGAGCGGGCACCGCTTCTGCCGAGTCCAGGGCTCCCCACTGCGTCTGCGGCATCTCCCGCGGGTGGCTCTCCATCCCAGCCCTTCTTTGCAGGGTGCTGACAATCCATGCTTCCACCGTGGCCCCTGTCACAGCGCCACGTCCTGGTTTCCCCCAGTAGACCTGGGATTCTTCAAGGGACCGTGCTTGATTCTGAGCCTCAGCGCCTAGAACACGGTCTGTCTCATCTGTAAGTGGAACGAGTCCCGAGAAGTCGCTGAGCACAGGACATCACCCTCAGGATGCTTTGCGGTTGTCGGCTCGGGGAGAGTTTTCAGATGAGAAAATAGCGACGCGCCAAAATTCTATCATTTGCCCAGGATCTCACCACCGGTTAAGTGGGGGAAAAAATGAGATTGGGACCAAGATCGTCTTCTGAACCCCAGTTCTTTGTATCATACTCCGATGTCGCGTGATGCAAGATAGATAACGGCAGAGATGTTCTTGCAGGAATCCTGATCGAAGTCCCATGAGACTTGAAGAAGGACTTGACCCAGGCTAGGAAAGCTCCTTGGCATTTCTACCCTCTGAGAATCTCAAAACGACAACTGGGTCCAAGGAGTTCCTGCTCCCTGGTTTTCCCGTGCATCTTGGTCCACTGCCTGGCCGCAGCTTACTGCCATCAGACCTGAGAGCTGCTGGAGATTAGCCTTGGAAATCTCAGCAGAGAACACGACGCAGGGGTAATCAGAGGGCGTGCCAAGGCGCTTCCAATAAGCCCCAGAGAGCTGTGCTAAGGCAGGACAGGCGACAGCCGGCCATGAGTCACTTAGCAAGGGGAGCCTTAGCCTCTCAGTGGTGGAAACCCAACCATGGCTCACGCACAGGGCTGCCTGCCAGAGATCCACTTGTAGGTCCCAGCAACCCCTTCACAACCATCTCATCCTCCCTCCTCCAAATCACTGGCCTGCCCCCCAGAAAGTTGTGACGTCAGCATTTGATTCAATGATCAATTTTTTTATTATTTATTTTTATTTTTTGCAGTGCTGGGGATTGGACCCAGGGCCTTGTGCTTGCAAGGCAGGCACTCTTCCGACTGAGCTGTATCCCCAGCCCTCAATGCCATTCTTACCAAACACAAACCTATCACTCATTAGCCAACACACCAACTGAGGTTGCCTAGGACAAGCTCCCTTTGTGGTGGTATTTCTGACCATTGAGACTGACACCATAAGACAGGCCTCCTCTCAGCTTGCTGACTTGTGGATCCTATCAGACGTAAGACTTCTGGTCCAAATAAACCAGGGTAACTTACAGAGGAACTATTTTTGCATTTCATATTTTATTACCTTACCAATTTTTAAAATCTCTATACTTGCATTCACTCTCTCTTGTGGGGAAAAAAAAAGTTAGATATTAAAGGCTGTTTCTTTTCAACTTCAAGTAGGTTAAAAAGAAGTAATAACTCATCATGTTTCCCTTTTCGCTTTGATTGCTAGGAAGCTCAGAACCCGAATCTGCTTCTAATTGCAGACGTGCTCCTTTGACGTAGTTGGAGCTACCATTGCCATTACCCACCACTGCCTTGGTTCTCAGCTCCATTCTTCTATTCTTTTATTGTTTCTGTCCTTTTTTTTTTTTTTTTTTTCCAGGGGAAGCTACCTTAATTCCATTTTGAAAGGCAGAAGGGTATAAATAATTAAATCATTCTTAACCCCAATACACACTGCAGATAAATGTAGCCTTTCAGAAATGATCCTTCCTTTCACTCTGTCATTCTCAAATTCCCCATGGCACATCCTTCATCTGAGCAGAGCATCACTGGCTAGTTCGGTATCTTCCATTTGGCCTCCAGCCTAGACCTCAGACGCTGAACGGAGTCAGAGTCCCGTCTTCAGTGCTCAGAAAGATCAATGTAATTGCAGCTGGCAGGTCCCCCGCCCCTCCTGGAATCTCTGTCCAACAGGTTACAGGATGGAGATATTTTGATGGTTGTTGCCATGGATGAGGGCTGACATGCAATCAACCAAGAAGAATATCTATTTTAATGTCTGAATTTTTTTTTTCCAAAATTAACAGGCAGCATCCTAAAACTCTCCCTATTACAAAAGACTATCTGATAAATCACAAATAAAAACCCTTTGAGCGTAAACGAATAAGGTCTGAGCCACTCGGAGTTATTTCCCTGTCTGATAAAGCCATTATCACGTTGGAGTGTTCACAAAGCTCGATCACATCCCTTTGATCATCTTATAAAATTAATTGATCTTGCTTATCTATTGTTCTCTTTTAAATCATTTAATGGAGGATATTAAGAGAAGTAATGGTAACAACTAAAGCATTTATTAGGCTCTGATGTTCAGAACTTGCAATGTGATTTTTGTAATCTGAATTTCTCTATCACCAAATTCTATTCTTATGGGAATTTACATATAGAACACCTCCAGCCACAAATAACGTACTGTTGCTCCATGTCCGGAAGGACAGACAGACACTGAGGCGAATCACTGCAGCCATGCTTAATTTTAATTATTCTTTTAAATCAGATAGATACCCTGCAGTGAAATTCTTATAATTAAATAGAAATTAAAAGTTTCTAAAAGCCCTAATTTCAACTTCAAATTTAAATGCAAATGAAAGCACTTGGAACCAAAGGCTTCCCCCTCCCCCTCCCTTATTCTTCAAAATTGTGAGGGATTGTCTAAAAGCTGAAATCCATCATGGAACTTTGTTTGGGTACTGAGAGGTCTTGGGATCTAAATTCGTTCCATTATGCCATGTCCGGCCAATGCCACCCAGGCACTCGGGAAGATCCCAGTTGGCTGGCCTTAGGTGGCAGATACCCAGGATAATTATTTGAGTTTGGGTTCCCCAAGAAGCAGAACCCAAGACAAGGATTCTTGTGCAACTTGGAGAGAGGAGGTTCCAGGAAATAGGGGGGCAGACTGGAGAAGTAGAAGGTTCAAAGGAAAACAGCAAATAATAACTTGTCATCCAGCAAACAAAACAGGGCCCCCATCCTGCCGGAGACTCCAGGAGGCAGGTGGAACACACACACATCTTGGAGTCATCCTGACTAAGGGGTGAGGGAGCTGGGGCATGCATCCACCAGTCCCACCGTGCATTAGTGTGGGTTCTTTCAGAGAGGATCAGCGTTTCATGTGTGATCCTCGCCAAGCAGTGCAGCCTGAGAAAGACCCCAAGCTAGGAGATGCAAGCACTGAGCATCCAGGAGGACCCCGAAATGATGAAGTCCGAGAGCATCTGCTTCAAAAATCTCACCTGGAAGTTCCAAACCAGTGCGTATGGATTGCAGGCAACCGATTTGTACCCTTCCCTGGACTATAATGTTTAGTTTGTTAAAACTTTGGAAATGCTTACTTCAAAATTAGTATTTCTACATTCTCTGGGGGGAAAAATGGATCTGATCAATCTAGGACCAACAAATACAGTCATGTGATGCTCAATGCTGAGGACGGGTTCTCAGGAATGCATCATTGGGTAATGCTGACGTGGGCTCGTGGGAGCGCACTTATCCAAACCTAAATGGTCTAGCCTAGGCTATATGGTGTAGCTGAGTGCTCCTGAGCCACACACCTCTATAGCACGTGACTTAACTGATTTCTGAGGGCAAGTAGAACACAATGGTAATTATTTGTGCATCTAAACATATCTAAAATACAAAGTTAAGGTAAAATCACTAGAGGAAGGGAATTCTTCGGCTGTTATAACCTGATGGGACTACCATCCCATCTGCAGCTCCTTGGTGAAAGTGTTGTTTGGGGTGCATGAGTGTATTTGGTGAAAGCTTTATATGTACCAAGTATTTGCTCGGTGGTCCACCCACAGGACCCTAAGACCAGATTATTTTCTTGGGGACAGTGACGCACAGGTGTGTCAAGGTCTCCCCTGAAGCTCAGAGGGAGTTTGCAGCATGACGTTGACCAGTTCTCAGAGCCCAGGGTGACTGTCCAAAGGGTCACTCTGCAGCAGCAGATCCCAGGACAAGTCTGCCCACAGTCTGGCCCAGGTGCCCCTGACAGCAGCCAGCACTTCCGGAGCCTGTGTGCTGATCCGTGCACAGCGTGCTCTTAGACCTGACCTCCCACAACCTTTGGGGCAGGAAGCATCCTTCACCTAAGGAACTCAGTGCTCTGCAAAGTTAAATGGCTTACCGGGTAACACGATGGGAGGAAAAGTGGAATCTGAACACAGACAATCTGATCCTGGGGTTCGGTCCCTTAACCCTTAGACAGCACTGCTCCCAAAGGCCAGCCAGGCACAGCAGCACCATCTGGCTCCTGACTCGTGTCTCTGTGGACCTCCCTACTGGGAAAGCCCGGGCATCCATTCAGGACCCAGCTTCCTGCTCCTTGCAGTCTCCTCCTGAGTCTGGCTCACCCAATCTCGGGGTTGCTGTCTCCCGCAGCACCCCGAGTCTGAACTCTGCAACCCAACATGGATTCCATGCTACGGTTCTGAAGGTAGGGGAATATGGCGGCCCAGTCACATCTGGAAAGATCAAATTTCTACCCAAGAATCATAAGAATGACCTTCAACCTGTTTTTAAATCTACCTCCAAGTCAAAATTTTGGAAGGCATCTGTTTCTGAGACAAATCAACTTTGTTGCATTAAAACTGTGCTCTGGAAGTTAGCATTGGCCTTGACCTCGAAGAGCTCTCAGGGAAGCTTCCCCTCAAATTTTGTGCCCGTAGCTTTTCCTGATTTGAGAATCGAATGTCATTTGCATCTGAAATCCTCATCCTCAACAAAATCCTCAACAAAATCTTTGCTTTTTTCACAAATGATCAACATCCTTAAGGATCCTGTGTTTCCAGATTGTCTTGTACCCAAAATCACAGGGATAGGAGCGACCTCTTCTCCCTACAGGACACCGCACATCTCCCTGCAGCTCAAATCCTCTCCTGGCAGGTGGGTTAGGAAAGCGAGTGAGCCAGGTCAGGACTGGGGCAACCTGAAGGTCACCAGCCTGATCTCCTGGGACCAGGACCTGCTCAGCCCCAACCAGCCACTGCCCAGCGGGGACGTGGGTGCCCTTCCATTATGGAGGGAAGGCCGGAACCTCATATTGCATTATAAATCCGCCTCCTGGTTTTAAAGTTTGATGATTAATTTAATTATATTTTAAAATTCACACACACACAGAAGTTGTGATGACCCAAACCATGGGCCACCAGGTAGTGGAGTGGGGTCAGCAGGGTGGGGCAGTCATGTCACTGTGTCCTGTAAGGGCATAAGCTTGCCACCTATCAATGGTGGCAGTCTACAACTTTGAAATGGACACCTAAACTCGAGGCTGCACTTGGAGAAGGGTGACATTTTCTATTGCAGCGCTCAATAATTAATTCTGGGGCTTTCTGATGTTTCTTCCCAATACGGGAAGTCTGAGGCCTGTCCCTTGAATGATTCTTGCACTCCGAAAAACACCTTGGGCACCTCTGGCATGGCACCCCCTGCTCTAGACGCGGAGGGGGCCGAATTGCAGTCACAGAACGGCCACATTCAAAGCCTTCTATAGGAGGACACCGACCTCCACGCCTGGCATCATAGGATTCAAGGGCGAGGGCTGAGGAGAGATGGAGAGGAGGGTGCCCCTTGGCACGGAGCTTGGCCTGGCCTGCCTCTGCCCACAGCCCAGCGTTCCCTCTGCATTGAAATTGGGATCCACACCGTCATTTCCAGAACCGCACGCCGGGCTGTAACCCGAGCTAGATTGAGCACAAACCCCGCCGCTGTTCCCGCTCTGTCCCTACCCCTGCTCGGGAGCTGTACAGGCGGCTTTGATTGTTTCAGTAAAAACCGTTTAGCAGACAAAATATCTCCCTTCAAAGAGTGATCAGCCCTTAACCTGTCCTTTCAGGCGTCCGTCACTGGGAGATAGCGAAGGGGTGCGCACGGTGTTTGACAAGTGTTACATCTGCTCCGACAGCGGGGACGCCACCTTCCAGCTCCTTGCGTGGTGCCACTTTGAACCCGGCGCGTCGGTGGGAACCCGAGCTGAAATGCACAGAACAGCCGAGCCCCTTTGCCGTGATTATGATGGTGACCCAACACCAGATGCAAACAATAATTTCACTCCAGAGATGGGCTCATGTGGCGCAGGAGCGTTGGGGCTGCTCTGTGGCCGGGAGAGCGAAGACATTCCGATGACATGCATATCAGAGCGAGTCTTTCCCACCTCCATTTCCACCCTGGAAGGAATAATGCAAATCCAGGGCCAGGTGCTCTTTATATATGGTTCTTTATATATGGTGGACATGTATATGTATTTTGAGAATATTTTCTCCCAATGTGTGAATAGCCTTTTTATTTTCACACTGACTTCTTTCAATGATGCTTTTAATCTTTACGCTTTTAATCTTTTTGAAAAATTAATCAGTTAAATTTTCTTTTTTCTTCCTTTCTCTTTCTACCAGGGATTGAACCAAGAAGGGCTTAAACACTGAATCACATCCCCCACCCATTTTATTTTTTATTTTGAGACAGGGCCTCACTAAGTTGCTGAGGCTGACTTTGAATTTGCAATCCTCATGCCTCAGCCTCCCAAACAGCTGAGATTACAGGCATGCACCACTGTGTTGGGCTTAAAATAAGCACGCACACACACACACACACACGCATATGTATATATTTTAACTGACACATGACATCGTACGATCTTTGTGTGTACAGTGTGATATTCTGAAGTACGTGCAAGGCTGTCCAAGTCTTCACGAGGCTTCAGTTACCTGCTCTAAACTGTGGTCCGAACATTTTATTTTTTATTTTAATTTATTTTTTTGGCACTGGGGATTGAGCCCAGGGGCACTCGACCACTGAGCCACATCCCAGCTCTATTTTGTATTTTATTTAGACAGGGTCTCACTGAGTTGCTTAGGGCCTCACTAAATTGCTTAGGGCCTCACTGAGGCTGGCTTTGAACTCGCGATCCTCCTGCCTCAGCCTTCCAAGTGCTGGGATTACAGGCGTGCACCACCCGGCCGAACATTTTAAATGTAGAATTACAGAATAAGCAATTAGTAAGTCGAACATCAAGCCTCCACGTTGGTAGTGCGGCTCCTGGAGCCTGACTCGCCTTTTCCGCGGCGCGGTGGTGTGCGGGCTGGGCCGCCTGCCTGCGGGTCACTACGCGGCTGTTCTAGGTCCAGATCCTTCCCTCCCACCGCATGGCCCCGCAAGCGTGTTCAGGAAACCCTTATCTTAGTTCACAATGACCCAGAGTGATGCTAGTGCCCACAACTGTGTCCCACACCTGCTCGAGCGGTTCTGTGTCGCTGTTAGTTCTGCTGCAGATCCTCACTGAGCCCGGCTCACGAATCAGACTTCATCGCAGGTGCGAAGGCGGAAGCCCCAACAGCCGGTCTAGAGCTCTGCGCTGCTCACGGTCTCGGGCGCCCACTGGGGGTCTTGGAGCACAGCCCCTGCCGACGAGGAGGGCTGCGTACCTGTGAAGCAGTTTCATCTAGACAGTCGACAAACACGTCACCGCACGCAGTCATCAGGTTGTAGAGAGCACGTGATACCCGCCCGCTACGATTTTCAAGACTAGGACAGATCACGATTAACTACCACCTGCTGAAATGAACCCTTCCTGCCGATCTCTAAATCCATACTTTCTAACTAACATCATGCTATTCCCCTAACCCTTCCAGCCTCTGGTAACCATCATTACTTTCTCTACTTCCATGAGGTCGACCAACTGTTTTAGGTTCCATGTGTAAGTTCCATGTATGGAGCATTTGTCTTCCTGAACCTGGCTTATTTTAGTTAACATAGTGTTCTTCAGGCTCATCCAGGTTGTCACAAATGACAGGATTGTATTCTTTTTCCTGGCTGAATAGTATTCCATCGCCTGTAGGTGCATCATTTTCTTTACTCATTCATCTGGACTTTCTAAAGCTTGATGTACTTCAGTTTATCGATATCTTCTCATTTATGGTTAATGCCTTTGGTATCTTAATGAATCTTTTCCTCCCCTGAGATTGTAAAGATATTCTCCTCTGTTTCCCTTAAGAGGACCAATTGGGTCATCTTTCACAGGGTGGGCACAACCTCTGCTGATATCCAGGAGTCAGTCCGAGGAAAGAGGCCGGCGCCCTCTGCTCGGGAGGACGCGGGCAGCGCTGGGGCTGTTCCCTCACCCTGCATAGGGCGCGCGCTGGCGAGATCTCACCTGCATTATGTTTAGAGAATATTTAGTCCTTTAATGAAGTGAACGGCGGGACCCCAGCGCAGGCGCGGTCCTTACCCAGCGCCCCCGGCCTCTCCCCAGCAGGGATCCCGCGCGGCCTCTCCCGGGCCCTGCGCTCCTGCCCAGTTATCACCCCCGCTCACGTCCAGCTGGGACACGCGCCTGGGGCTGGCGTTTGGAGAGAGGGAAAGGACAAGGACAAGCAGATCCACCCTCACGTCGGGGCTGGTCCGCTCCACTCCGCTGCACGCGGTCCTCCCATCCCCACTGCCTCCACCTCGCCGGCCCCGGTGGTCCCTGCCTCAGCAGGCGGTGAGAATCCCCAGGGCAAGGAGCACGGGTGACTCCTCCGCACGGGGCCACGGAGCCCAAGTTCCAGGAAGGATCGGGCGAGTAACGAAGTTGGGCGGAAAGAAAAAATTAAAACAGTCTTTGCAAATGTGTGTGTGTGTGTATGTGTGTGTGTGTGTGCACGCGCATGCACGTGTGTGTGAGGTTGGGCACAACAGTTAAAGGCACGAGGCCGATGTCCTCAGCAGGATCCTGACAGCACCCGATGCTGCCCATCAGTCCACCAACCCGCCGCTTCATTGAACAGTGAGATGACCCTGGGGCGAGAGCTTCATCAGTTGATGGAGAGTCTTCATCCTGCAGAAGAGTCCGAGCCAACTTCCTCCCCACGTCCTGCCTCCACCTCTGCCTCCTCTCCACTGCCGTCCTAGGCACTCCACCCTCGGCACATGGCTTCCTGTCTAGTCTCCAGACACGTGTGAAGTGCCCACCACAGGGCCTTTGCACCTGCCATTCCCTGTCCTGGGAATCCTCTCCCTCCGTCCAGCGCCCTCTCATCCTCAGGCCTGGGTGCTCCAAATCTCCTCCTCCAGGGGATCTTTGGCTCCCTTATTTGAAATTTCAGTGCTTCATTCACGGCTCACTCTTATTTTCTTCACTTCAGCAGTTGTGACCACCAAACACACTATTTATTTCTCTTATTTTTTTTCCCTTGTATTTTTCCCACTAAAACGAAGCCCCAGGACGGCAGGGACGTGTGCTCACTTTACTTGAGCACCAATCCCTAACCCTGGCGCACAGCTGGGCTCCATAAGTAGGGGTTAAACGCACAGGTAAATGAAATGAAGGTAATTCCACAGCAGGAGAACACAGCAGCACCTACCCCGGGGAGAATCACAGATGCACATGTGGAAACTGAGGCCCACCAAAGAGAGCCGAGCTGGTGACAGGCTGCTAGTTACCAGCTCATTATTTTATCACCTCCTTTTCCACAGAATTCTGATGTAGGGGGAAAACCAACCTGGCATCTGACTGAATTCCAGAAAAAAGATGTAAGTGGATGTTGTAGGATAGGACTCTGAGAAAGTGCCTCAATTTTGCTGCTCAGCTGGCGAGGACCCTTCACCTTCTCTCCTTCCCCTTCCTTCTTAACTGAAACATAGATGTGATTGCTGGTGCAGCAGAGGCCATTCTGCGATGCTGAGGCAACCTTGAGTATGGTACACAACAGCCAGACATGTTGAAATAGATGGATTCCCCCCCATGAGCAGTGCTTTGCATCACCAATGGGCTGCCTTCTTCAGGATTTCATTGAATTAGAGAGAGAGAGAGCGAGAGAGAGAGAGAGAGAAATTAAACCCTGTTTAGTCTCAGTTATTGTTATTTGGGGTCCCATGGCTAATAGTCAAAAACTATTAACAACTCAGATTGCGGGGCACCACGGTTTGCTTTCTTCAAACACTCGGGGGTCATCCTGGGAACCTCTCTACGAGGACGATGAACCTGATGGAAGGATGTGGGAAACAAATCGCCCTAACAGCTACTTAGCATGGCTTGAATGTTTGAAAATGAGCCGCTTTCTTCCACAGTTCAGAAGTTGGGGACCAGACCTTTCTAGTGGAAACTAAACTCATTTGTTCACACCCACCCACCTGTAGTTCTGGGAACCGCTCATCTCCGGGACCTTCTGTCCACACTGTGAAGAGGATACCGCGGTCTTAGTGAACGTAACAGGTGATTGGTCCACGCAGAAGCCGCTGATCCAATGTGGGCCAATCAGAGTCCTTCCCTGGGGCTTTCAAAATGGAGCCGAGGTCTCCCCCAGGATGGCTCCAGGGTCTGGTTCCAGCGGATCCCCAGCCTTTGACTCGCTGAACTCCTAAGGCGGCTTTTCTCTCCACACAAACCAGCTGGAGCCGGTTCTGTAACTTACAGACAACCCCAGACAGAGTGGTAACAGGTTTCCTACCCACCGTCAGCCCACAGCGCGGCTTTTCTTGGAACCACCGGTGCTGAGCGCCACCTTCGTGCTGGGCACTGGGGAGCAGGAGGCCAAGCCCAGCGCAGGGAGGACAGACCTCAGCAGCAGGAGAGCCTGGGAGGCAGAGGGGCCCTGAGAAGTGAAATCAGAGCCCATCCCCACGATGGCAGGTTCCTCAGCGCCAGGCAGCACTCTCAGAGGCCGGCTGGCCTCTCCTCAGAGGGCCTCACTCCAGACTGCCTCCCCAAAGTCTTCATTCCACATTGCCTCCACCTGGGCCTCCAGGAGAAGACCGCCGTCTTGAACAATCATGGCACTCGTGGGTCCAGGGGTCCGCTCTCCCCAGGAGAGCTCCCCTCAGAGAAGTCCCACTCTGTCACCAGGGCTGCAGGGCCCAGGCCCACCCCACGGCCTCCCAGGAGGCACCAGCTCCAAGAATTCATCCTCCACATCCAGCCTCCAAGATGCTATCTGCTTCTGCTCCTCTGACAGCTCTGGCCACGCTGGGGTCCTGCCCACTCTAACAACCTTTCCTCATGACACAGGGCTTCCCATGTCCCTCTCCTGGGTCCCTTTCGTGGTCAGAGTATCAAAAGAGCAGTCTGGACCTACTATCTCCACGTCTTCACCCCAAGGACCTCACTACCAGGCTGCACCCCTCTTCCCACCAGAGTACCTGCGTCAAGATGGCCAGTGACCCCACATGATCACCCACTGTCACTCCATCCCCCTCCTGCCCCTCTTGACCTCTGGGGGGTGTTCCTCCCTCCCTCTGGAGACACTTCATTTCCTTCTCTTTAAGACAATTCGGAAGTGGGATCCACAAAACGTAAAGTTAGTCATTTAAAAGTGATTTCGTGGCACTTCGTACGTGCTCAGTGTTGGGTAAACGCTACCTCTATCTTGCTTCAAAATATTTCCTTCCAGTGAAACCAACAAAAAATCCCTTATCTCTTTCTCCAGCCCTAGGCAAGAGCCAATCCATGCCCTCTCCCTATGGATTTGTCTATTCTGAATATTTCATACAAATGGAATCAAGTAAAATGTAACCTTCTTGCCTCTGGCTTCTTTCACTTAGCTTGGTGTTTTAGAGGTTCACCCACATTACAGCATGGGTTGGATGTATCAGTACTTCGTTCCTTTTCAAGGCTGACTAATATTCCAGTGTATGTATGTAGTGCAACTTGCTTATCCACTCATCTGTTGAGAAACATTTGGTTTGTTTTCATCTCTTGGATATTTTGAACAGTGCTGCTATGAACACGCACATTTATGTACAGGTTTAAATATGTTTATTCAATTTTCTGGGGTATGTATCTAGGAGTGGGGTTGTGGGGTCATAAGATAATCCTGTTTAACTTTTTGAGAGACGGCCAAACTGTTTTATATGAGGGCTGAACAATTTTACACTCATCAGCAACATACCAGAGTTTACTTTCTCCAAATTTTTGCAGATACTATATCTTAAAAAATTTTTTTTCAGTATGACGCTCTGTGTGGGTGTGACGTTGGATCTCATTGTGCTTTTGATTTGCCTTTCCCTAAGGATTGGCGACTCATTCGCCATTTCCCTAATTTCCCTGAAGGCTAATGACTCTGAGCATCTTCATGGGCTCCTTAGTTATTTGTGCATCTATCTTCTCCAGAGAAATACCTGTTGAGTCCTTTGCCCATTTTAAAATTGGTTCACCTGTCATTTTATGTAAGAAGAGCTCGTGACATATCCTATAAACAAAGGCCCTCACTGGGAGTGTGGCTACAAGCCCATCGGTTTCCTTTCGTTCCTTTTGTTTCCTTGATTGTGCCCTTTGAGGCCCACGGTTTCTAACTGTTGTGGAATCTAGTCCCCGGGCTGCTGCCCTCCTGGTGTCAGAGCTGCGGAGCCCCCGCCAGCTCGGGGCTCAGTGGGTCTGCCCCACCCGCTCTTCTCCCACGGTGACAGTGCCCATTTATCATTTGTTTGTACAATTGAAATATTTATTACCTAAGTGCAAATGTTTATTGCTGAACATTAAGCCATCAGGAAAATTTAAAATTCATCTGAAAATCAGGTGGGTAAGACTATTGAAGCTACCATGGAAAGGAATGAAAAGTAATGAACTGACAATCGTAAAGATGAAGCCACAGTTACTAAACCATGGTGAACAACGCAGGTCAATGGAGCAAGACCTGGATTATAGAATTTCAAATCTTTGGGAAAATTTTCTAAATAACTGATTGTTCAATATGCTGTTTTTGGCCGGGTGTGGTGGCGCACGCCTGTAATCCAAGCGACTTGGGAGGCTGAGTCAGGAGGATCGTGAGTTCAAAGTCAGCCTCAGCAACTTAGAGAGGCCCTAAGCAACTCAGTGAGACCCTGTCTGTAAATAAAATACAAAATAGGGCTGGGGATGTGGCTCAGTGGCCGAGTGTCCCTGAGTTCAATCCCTGGTTCAAAAAAAAAAAAATGCTGTTTTTGAACAATCAGTTATTTAGAAAAACAAAATTTGATTCCTATCTTACAATGTACAAAAATTTTATAAATTTTTTTTTATACTGGGGATTAAACCTGCGGACACTTTACTATTGAGCTACATCCTCAGTTCTTTTTATTTTTTGGTTTGCGAGAGGGTCTTGGCACAGTTGCTTAGGACCTCTCTAAATTGCTGAGGCTGGCCTTGAGCTTGTGATCCTCCTGCCTCAGCCTCCCGAGTTGCTGGGATTACAAGCACGCGCCACCACGCCCAGCTCAGAAATACTATGAATTCTAAATCAAGAACAACATGTAGAAAAGGAAAGAGAAACACCTGAGTAGAATACTGGTTATGTTTTTCAGGGTGGAAGAGATCTTTCTAAGACTAAATGTAAATGCAAACCCCAGGAATGACCTGAGGGTCAGCCGCATAAAGAAGGAAGAATCAAAATGTGTTTAAAAATAATTAAAATCAAAAGGCAGATCAAATTAGGTAGAATGCAAAATATCTTGTGAGTTTATATCCCTAAACTCTAAGGAGTGTTTTGCAAATCAATAAGCAAAAATGAAACCTTAAAGAAATGGTTTTAAAAATCCTCTTAATGCACAAGAGAAGAAATAGCAACGACCAATAAAATGGTGACACATGTTTGCATCACCAAGAATTAAAAACCCAGACTAAACCAGCAAACCCCCATTTCCATCTCAGCATAGCTTAGCAGCGATGTAACTGGGTGCGCTCCTCCTGGAGTTTAATTTGCTAAAGTGAATCGATCCATAGTGTTAATAAGTCCTCTGCTTCCAACCCACCAACTTGGCTTCTAGACATTTTCTCCAGCCTAAGAAAATGCTCTTTGATCTACACAGATGTGTACTACGAGGCTGTTTCTTACCGGGCCCTTAATCACAGCGACAAATGGAAAACAATGGCCTGGTGTTTAAGTGCCCGAGCGTGTTAAGGATGCACATGTGGCCGAGGACCAGCCGGCGCTGAGTGGTCTTTGAAAAAGGAATATTTAATAAACAGAGAGATGTTCACAATATAGGGCAGAGGAAAGAGGAGGAGGTTAGATAAATACACGGGGTGAAGCGTGGAGAGAAATAAAAATGCCATCAACACTCTCCCGGGGAGAGAAGCGTCTAGGGGACTCCTGTCTCCCTGCGATCCTTTCTAGCATGCCATGCATCGCCCACCCGATAAAAGGGCATTTTAAACTTTTTTCCTTGAAGTTTTGCACACAAGTGCATGATGGTGGTGACGTGCTCCGCCCTCCCTCCTGACTCTGCTCACCTCCCCAGGGTAATTACTGCAGAAGGGGAGTCTGTGTCGGTCTTAGTCAGCTTTGGGTCACAGTGACCCTAAGACCTGCCAAGAACAACGCAGAGGAGGAGAGTTTATTTTGGCTCACGGTTTCAGAGGTTCAGTCCGCGGTGGGCTGACTTCACAGCTCTGGGGCCAGGTGAAAGGGTGTGGCGAAGGCAGACAGCTCAGGACATGCCACCAGGAAGCAGAGAGCGCTCTGCTCACCAGAGACCACATACAAACCCCAGAGGCACACCCAGGGACCACTTCCTCCAGCCACACCTGCCTGCCGACAGTCACCACCCAGACAATCCGCATCAGTGGATCAATCCACTGCTCATAACAGAATCAAGTCACCTCTGAACGATCTCCCCACATAAGGATTGAACCCAAGGATGCTAACTACTGAGCTACATCCTCAGCCCTTTTTATTTTTTTATTTAGAGACAGGGTCTAGATTCTCTCTAAATTGCAGAGGCCGGCTCTGACCTCACGATCCTCCTACCTCAGCCTCCCCAGCTGCTTAGATCGCAGGCCCCGGGCCACTGCGCAGCTCACCTCTGAACACACCTGCACGGCCTCACACCAAGCATGAGCTTCGGGTGGGACACGAGGGGTCCCACCCGTGACAACATTCTTCCAGATGTTTTGCTCTGTGTTTACGGAGACCAATGTACATGGTGAGTTATTTTCATTATCAGAACAAGAAAGTCAATTAATAGAGAAAGAAAAAGAATCCAGGGAATAAGAGGGATGTCGTCTGGCTGTCTTAACAACTTAGCCAAGAATGGGAGCTTAGACTCAAGTCTGTGTTTATTTGAGTCAGATCATCCACCTCACCTTCTAAAGGACTCAAAAAAAAAAAAAAAGGTATGGGGAAAAAAATTCTAAAATTAGGGTGATGGGCAAAATAAATTAATGAAGAGCTCAAATAAATGGGAAAGTCAACTCTCCCCTCCGGGGGTCTGTTAGAAAACGTTCCAGGCAGGACAGGGTGATCTTCCATCAAGGTTGGGTATAGCACGTGGGTACAGGAGAATATGAGTCAGGTATGAAATACAAATAAACACAGGAGAAAAAATGCCCCCGCACAAACAGAGGGCAGAAGAAGGGACCCCGAGGCCCGCGGCCCCCCAGCCCGCTGCGCTGCAGACCTGAAGCCCCCCAACCCCGGTCTGCTTATGACAAGCTAGAGCGATGACCTCTAGCGAGATCGGGCCCTTGTTCTATCCAGCAACTAGATTTTTCTTACAGAAAATAAATTAAAAAGGTGTGACCTTGCTAAGGCTTGCTGAGAAAATGAGGTACATCTTGTCACCGGCGGAGGAGCCTATTTGTTCAATTTGAAAGGCTGCGGCTCTGCCGCGATTAGAAGTGAAGATAAAGGCCCGGGATGAAAGGAGGAGAAACCCTTCCCGGCGACGAAATTAAAGAGCTACATCGGAGAGCCTTTCAGCGCTACAGCGCGCTTTTTGTGTGGCGTTTATCGGGCCCCATCAGCCACACCTGTCCCTGTGCTTGAAGCTCCCTCTCCTCCCAGGACACAAAAGCCTGCGTTGCACAGAAAGGACGAGAAGCCCCCGGCTGACAGCCATCAGCAACCCACCCGCCACCACCACCACCACGGCAGGTCGCAGCCTGCAGAAAGTGACCCACCCAAATTTGAGTCCCCCTGTCACAAGGCTGAAAGTCATTTCCACAAGTCCGCTCAGCAACCCCGAAGCTTCCCAGCGTCCCTGCTAGAACAGTGGGTCCCTCATAAAGAAGTGGTCTGACATTTGCTCCCCTAAGTGGGCGCTGAGATGCTGCGGGTCAACCAGAAATCCCACCAAGGCCTGCAGCCACCAAGCCCCTCACCCGGTGTTCATTTTGTAGATCTGCTGGTTTTCTGCTCCAGCAGGTCTTTGACCTTGAAAGCAAAGTGTGGGGAAAGCCGCAGGAGAGGATGCGAGCCCTGTGTACCCAGCACGCTGTGGGCGGGGTCTCCTGCTATACTCAGGCTCCAAAGAAGAGCTGAGAGACCAGACCCCTCAGCCAGATTTCGGAGTCCTTGAACACAGGAAGCCACATCACCTTGCCATGGATCTCCTTCCACATCCCCATCCCCATCCCCAACACCCTTCCCACTTTTCTGCCTCTGGGCCTTTACTCAAGCTGTTAAGGCTACTAAAATTCTTCCCCTCGCCATTTCTTTCCTTCCAACTCCCAGCTGGCCCCACTGCCATTTGTCTTTATGTCCTTCAAAGTTGTCCTTTTAGTGTCCAAAGAATCTACTGTAGGGGAAAGAATCTGTCACCCTAGGAGGGAGGCCCTGACCCACAGGAGGAATCTAAAAGGACACACTGTTCCTTCGGTGGCTTGCCCGCGAGGACAAGTGGATAGGGACCCGGGCTGACAGTCCATCTGCCTCCATCTGGACCAAATCTTTGCAGAAGTAAATCAAAGGTGGAGGATGGCTGGGTACACACGGGGTGACTTAGCAGCAGTGAGATCCAGTGAGATCCAGCCCGGGAGGCTCCAGCAGAGCCACCAACTGGGCTGTCCCAACCAAGTTGCAAGGTCACTGGGTTCAATCAGGATTCTTAAATTCTCCATGGAATTTTGAGTCAATCCATGGTTTCAATGAGTTCCTTTTCTTCTGCAGTTAGCTACTACTTTCTGTTTCTTGTCATCAGAACACCAGCTGACACACCATCTTTTAGGGCTGGGCATCTCCATAAGCTTTACTTAGGAGTGCCATTGAGACGTCACCCTCACTCCATCTCCCACAACTTACCCCAACTTGACAACTATTTATTTATCTACCATGTGTTAGATCCTTCTTGTAACTTGGTGCCAGGGAGCCAAAGAGAGCCAGAATACACGTGATATTTTTCTGAGAGTTCTGGAATTTTAATTAATTAATTAATCAATTTTATTGGTACCAGGGATTGAACTCAGGGGCACTCAACCACTGAGCCACATCCCCAGCAATATTTTGTATTTTATTTAGAGACAGGGTCTCAGAGTTGCTTAGGGCCTCGCTGTTGCTGAGGCTGGCTTTGAACTCGAGATCCTCCTGCCTCAGCCTCCCGAGCAGCTGGGATTATAGGGTGCACCACTGTGCCCGGCTCTGAAGATTTTAAAATCACACTACTAAGTGTGCAGTGGAAGCACATTATAAGGTGCAGTGGAAGCACACGGAAAAGGGACAGAGGCTGGTGGCAGTGGCAGATGGGGGAAGGAGTGCTCAGAGACGCTCCTCAGGAAAGTCTTGGCTTCAGTTATTCAGGTTTCTGTGCTGAGTGCATAGACAGTGAATTATTTGAGACTTGGTGACACTCGTGCACCGTGACACACTTAGGGACATATGTGTGTTTACAGTGGGGCTCGGGATAAGGCGCTGCATCATAGATCTGGTTGGCTATCGTGGACCTTGCTCTGCTACACACCTGCTGAATGGATTTCGTGTCCCTGGACCCTGTCCACCTATTTGAAACGGCCCTTGCGGGTTTGTGGTATCTACTCAGAGGCTGTGAAGAGAGGGCTGTCTCATCTGAGCTCGCGTGGTGTGTTCAAAGGGACCTGGTCTGGTTTCTGTTTCTCTGTATGAGAAGGAGCAACGGGACAGGAGTTGACTCCTGAGCATGAGCCGAGGTCACCAGGCCTGTGCTGGAAGCTACTGAGCCCTGGAGGGAGAGCTGGTCCTCCATCTCCTGAACCTCAGCAGTCTTCTATGCACGCGAGGGACGTGGGTGAGTGGGCTGGACTGTAGGAGGCCCTGAGCCCCATCTTGAGCTGGGTGAGGCATTTGGGAAAGTGGCCAGCATAGACGTTTAGTGAGGGGATCCGCAGGGTGGACAGGACAACCAGACACCAGAGTCAGGGGACAGACAAACAAGCAAACCACACAACCCGCCACTGCTCCCTCCCCTAAGGAATCCCGGAAAGATGAGGAGGGGTCTGGGCTCTCCAGCGCCTGGGAAGGGCCATGCCGATTTCTTTAAGATCTTCAGAGCTGGGATTCTTCAGCCAACATCTGGGTTAGAGTAAAAGCCACAGGCGGAAGGATCCTTCTGGACTCTTCCAACTCCAACATTCCAATCAAGCTTCTTCACACATGTTTCAACAATAATTGGCTGACACTTCCAGTTCTGAGACCCTCATTTTAGGAAAAGAACTTAGCCTTTCAATATTCTCTCTGGATAAATGTCCTTGCCTGGTATGAAATGCCCAGCCAGGCTGTCTATTGAATGAAACCCCAAAGTCTTCATGTCACCCCAGTCTCTGGGCCTGGCCTTACTGCGTGTGTCATTTAGCATCTCGAGAGTGTTGGATGCACGGTCACCTGCAAGGACAAGGGGGAGTCGGACAAGGTGGCAAATGCCTATAATCCCTGCAGCTTGTGAGGCCGAGGCAGGAGGATCGCGAGTTCAAAGCCAGCCTTAGCTACTGCGTGAGGCCCTGTCTCAAAATAATAAAAAAGGATTGGGGATGTGGCTCGTTGGTTAAGCACCCCTGAGTTCATTCCCCATTGCCCCCTCCAAAAAATAAAAATAAAAAGGATCAAGGGGGAAATGCCCAGAAAAACCAATTGCCGGAAACCCCTGCTCCTTAAAACTGTTGGTGGAGAGGAGATGCAGCACCTTTGAAATACGGCTAAACGTTACTAAGAACAAATTAGAGTCCAGCGTGAAGTGTAGCTGGCTGCGTCTTCATTGTGAATATCCCCCTGACGTGGTTCTTCAGAGTCCTTCAAGTTCACCTTCTATTAAATAAAGACCCAAAGAGTATTTGTAAGATACTTGCTATTCCACAGCATTTAATAACAATACTTGGAGTGTCACGGTTTTCCCATATGTTTACATTCTACATTGTCTATATTTTTAGCTCTGACCTTTTGCTTCTCCCTGTTGACAATGACAGCAATACGGGGCAAGTATCCTTTATGAGAAATTCTTGGGACCAGAGGTGTATGGGATTTCATATTTTTTATTTTTATTTTTTTGGATTTTGGAACATTCGCATATACACAATGAGGTATCTTGGAGGTGGGATTCAAGTCTATATGCGACATCCATTCACATTTCGCATGTGCCTTATGCACGGGGTCCGAGACTAATTTCATGCAATGCTGTTAGTGCATCGGGGTTTTACTATAACCTGTCGCAGAAGGTCAGGAACTTTCCACTCAGGGCATCATTTGACATTCAAAAAGTCTCTGATTCTGGAGCATTTTGGATTTTGGATTAGGGATGCTCATCTATAATGTGAATAGCTGCTACCATTTTTGAGTACTTATTAAGTGTGTAATCACTTTTCACACTCTATGAATTTCAAGCTTCGTTTATAATGATCCTATAAGCTTAGCGTTATTACTTCCCCGATCTTACCCATGAAGACCGTGAGTTTGGAGGACTAAGTGTCTCCGATAACTGGGAAGAGAGACAGAGAAGATTCAGGTTCAGAGCTTTTCTCCATAGTCCACACTTTTAATTATAAGCAGACACTTTCCCACATTGCTGGTGGAGGTGAAGCACTGTGTGGTTTTAAATCAGGTCTATGTTCAATGATTTTGGACATCTACTCAAACATGCTTCCACCTGTCATGGTCAACCACAGCAAGAAGCAGAACAGGGTGGGCTTTGTTAATACTGCCTCACATTTATTTACCTACTTCTTACTTTAGTTCCGTCCTCTATAACATGGTAAGATCCACGGTGAATAAACACTAGTAAGTTAAAACTAGAGTATGAAGCAAAAGTTTGTTTCAGGACACATGTATGGCATGTCAAATGCAAATTTGACTGACATAATGAGTTATAACTTACCTAGTGAATAGTTTGTATTTGAGAAAATCATTGATTATAGACCCAGGATAGCTGATCCAAAGAGACAACCATGAATGATTCCAGCATTGGGCTCCACAGCCTGATTGAGGGACCAGACTGAAGAAATAGTAGACTGTTACCTTGACCAAAGCAAGACCAGGAATGCTGCTGTAAAATTCCAAGAATATGGGACAATAAGGGACCCTCTGGCACAAGGGACCAAAGAATTAAAAAGAATATGGAGAAAGATGTCACCCAAGCTGAGAAGAAGCTGAAGGTTTGCTCCTTAATAAAAAGGGGCCCCTCTGCCTTGATGCTCATGAAAACTATATGCCAATCACACCCCATCGGGAGCCCTGGTCCTCCTCAGTTTCAGCTGGTCTCCAACTTCATCCCTGTGGACCCCGAAGCCTGCGAGTCCCTGGCTCCCTCACTTCTCCACCTTCACAGGTTGTGGCCATGCCCACTGCCTCCCCTCACTGACATGAACAGAGGCTCTGCCTGGCCTTCCTGAGCCTCGTGGGTGCTCAGGGGGTAACTCCATGCTCTGCTTCTCCTCTTGGCCTGCCCCATGCTAAGTACCCTCCATCTCCCTCAAGGCCCCTCTACCACTTCCAAGGGTTCACCAGACTCTCAGTTTCCACCCCAAACACACAGCAAGCATCTCACCTACAAGGAAAGCCTTCCAGTGGGAGATGAGACCTGGAGGATAAGGGATTCTCCATTCCGTGATCTGGGGAGGGTCTGAGAGGGGCCAGGCTGCAGAAAGCACAGCAGGGCTGGGTGGATGTGCCAGCAGGACCCAGTGACTCTCAGAAGGGACTCCTCGCCTTGGTCTTTCCCTCTGCCTCCTGAGCACCCACTTGGCCAAAGTGAGATTGTTGCTTTTTGATTTGAGTTGGATGTCTCACTGTTCAGGGTTTTCAGTACCAACACCCAACCACATTGTAAGGTTCACAAAATGTCCCTGACAATCTCCTGTCCCCTTCCTCCAAACGCCTCACCAAAGACAACGTCTACGTTAGGGCCTCATCTCTAGAGTGACATGGGGCCTGAGAGCCCCCCAGAGCTGACTCGTTCAGTAGAGCTTGGTGTCCCATGTCCATGGACTCCCCAGCCCACCCGGGGTCAGCCACTCTCCTTCCTCTTAGATGCGGGATTCCTGGCCTCCACGTCTCTGCCACACTCACCTGGGAACCGAGTGGAACACAGGAGGAAGGAAGGGTTCCTGGCTCCGACCTAAAGACGATTCAGAGCAGCTGAGTTCTGCTTTCTACCCTTGCTCTCCTTGTTGGAATCATACTGTCAATCACAAACAAACAGAGACTCATGGCGGGGAGAAGAGGAGGGGGCCCCTCTTTTCAAGGACCTACTCTGTGCTGGACATGAAGACTACGAATTTCTACAATGGAGAGAAGTCCCTAAAAATGGATCGACTGCCCTTTTCCTTTTGGCTTTTAACAAAGTGAATTTTTTTTTTCTGTTGTGTAACTCCAGTTTGCTAAGAAATGACTTTGCACATTTTGGGGGGTCATTTTTCTTCCTTCAGCATTCCTTTCAGACTCAATTTCTTTTGGGTATTCTAATTGCAAACTCAAGTTCGAGTTTCTAAAACTCTCTTACAATTATCGCCCAACAAATGCAGTGATTCCACAAAACCCAAACATGTGTCACGTTAATTCTCACAAGTAAAATACTTTCATTTTTCTTGGACTCGGAGCAAAATGGACCATAAGCAAAGTGTTTGATAAAATGACAGGTGGAATTCCATCCAATTAAGACATAAATATTTTTCCAGAGGCTAAACTCACTGCAAAAATAATAATCTTCACTCAACACATCCTTACATGTCTTTGGCGAAACACCTGTCGAAAACTGTTAACACTAAATATTTTGGGAGCCTGTACTTCAAAGACATCCCTGAAAACGTCAAGCATTGTTAAAATGTTGAAGTAATTTTGGTTAAATGCTTCTGTGACAACTGTCGGACTTGATTTGTTTTAGCTGAATACATTCTGGATATTGCTTGGAATCTGCGAGTTGGTCCCTTGCCAGAAGAGGAGAACTAGCCAAAGTCTAAAGCATGACGTTCATCAAAGAAATGAAAAACATGGAGGGAATCTTTGGGTATTTTACAAATGCAATTTATCTTCTAGATTGCAAACTTCAAAAGAGCATTCCTACTGGTTGATAGCATTTGTTTGTAACACTACAAAGTATACGGAAGAAGAGGTTCTGGCTCTTGGCCAAATTCATACTTAGAGTCACACCTACAGTTCTGTTCAGGGGAGTGGGGGTATAGTTTAAAGTACTTTGATGAAGTACTTTATCAAAGCATTGAGCATTGGGCTGCGTTTCCTCAGCACTTCTAATAAATTGATCACCATGTCTTAGAGTTCATGGAATCCCAGAAGAAAGAGTAGAAGTAAACACATTCGTGAGTATCAGTTCCAACCTTGCTCTTTCTGCTCCCACATGGACCTTATTTTCAGATAGGTAAACTGAGGCTCAGAGACTTAAGCTCAATCATAGATGGTTAACAGATATGCCTACTGCAGAAAGCTTGGGTTTGGGCCGAAGAGTAAGGGATGGGAGACGGCAAACACATCCACACATGGTAAAGTGGAATATAAGTACCCAAGGGATAGTGGGATTAATTACGAGAGAAACTTAATTGGGCAATTACCATAGGCAAGGCATTTTGCCCAGCATTTTACCATTATTATCTCATTTAATTCCTGTAGTTCCCTATACACAGTTACCGTTATATTATAGAGAAAATCTCTCAGTAACTTGTCCAGATTAGATAGTTGACAACTGGCAGAATCAAGAACAAGGGCAAAATCCTGGTTCTTGACCATACATTGAACTTCTTCCAGTGCTTATGACTACAATTTGTCTTCCCTGAATTCAGGTAGGTCCCATTTCAGCTTGAGAACTCGAGGGTGATATGATTGAAGGTCTGGACCCGCTCAGGGAGGAGGGGCACACCCAAGTTATGGAGTCTGAGGAAGGATTCCTGGAGCCAAGGATACAATGACCAGGGTCTGGAATTTCCTACAAAGCTTCCATTCAAGTTCTTACTAGGTTACTTATTCTTGATACAGCACGTGTTAAGAACTATTTTCTGGAATGTTCCAGGCCTTGGATTCGTCTGAGACTCTTGCAGGCAAGCCAAGAATCTGAGCCATTAACCCAGCATATTTGTATTGGACATTGCTGGGTTAAATTCCTGCCCTGTGCCACATTCCCAGAGGCCGATCTGAAGACAACCAGTGGTCAAATATGGAAGCAATTGGTTATTTATATTATTTTCTTCAGAATAGAGAAGTGTCAGAAATCCAAGTCAAACTGGTGGAAATCCAAGTCAGTAAAACACAAATAACTAAGGGAGTTCTGTCTCCAGGTGTGTCTGAACTCAGGGACTCAAATCCAGACCATGGGCTTCATGCCAGCTCTTCCATTACTCAACTTTTGGCCTCTGTTAATGACCTTCCCAAGCGCGGTGACCCTGCCTTCTCCCTGCAGATCCAGGCATACTTGTTACCACAGCTACACTAAAAAGAGTTTCTCAGAAGAAACTCTAAAGAGTTTCTTCTAAAGTTTCTAAACTCTTTAGAAACTCTAAAGAGTTTCTTCTAAAGTTTCTTCTAAGTTTCTCCAAAGAAAGCCCCAGGCTGGGTCTCATAGGATTATTTTAGTCATGTGACCATCACTAAACCAATCATGGGAGACAGAGGAATAGGATGTGCTGATTGGTCACACCTGGGTCACATGTCTTCCCCCAAAGGTGTAAGGATGTGGGTCCCAGTTTGATCACAAGGTTAAGAGAAGGAGAAGACCAGCTCCCCAGAGAGGGATCTGGGACCTGGGACCAGAGGTGAGGGGAATCAGTGACCCCCAAACAGGCCCAGCTCTTGGATGGAGAGAGCAGAGGCCAGAGCACCTGTGTGGAATGGGGACCGAGAAGGCCAACTAGGAAGTCAGAGGAAGGCCAGGCTTCAGTTGCTGGAGAAGCACCTCTGGGCGGCCATGGGGCTGAACGCCTGCAATTCCTGAGAACTCGCCTTTTAACAAACTCATCTAGAAGATCCTCCTGCAGGTGGAGGCCTCTGAGCTGCATTTTAAGAGAAATTGGTTTAGATCCTGGGAAGATCGACCAGTTATTGAGCATTAAATGGGTTTCCGCTAAATCCCAAATAATAGCCAGAGGGAGTCTGCACAGCAATGCAAGGAACCAGGACAGGGGTGCCCTCTGAATTCTTTCCCCTCATTCTGGGGGGTGCTAGGTGCTTAGTAAATTTGTGCCCCTTGGAGTTGGGGCTCTTTATTAAGGTGCTTTGCTGAGGGCTGGCTTGTGTACCCACCAGAAGCATGAGGATACAAACAGACCTCAAGGACAGATCAGACGCACCGTAGCTTTTGCCAAATGCCTGAGCCTGCTAATGGGAATACAGTATTTTATCAAAATAATATGAAAACTAACACTGTTCCTACTACTACTACTACTAAAACCTTAAATAAGAAGAATAAAAGAATACTTCCACAACTAGACAAAGACATATATTTAAGAAGTAGAAAACTAAACTCCAGTCTTGTAACTGGAACCCTGTCCCCTCTCCTGGCCTTCTGCCTCCCCTGTGCATTGGTCGATATCCAGGCACAGAGCCCTACGAGGAGCCCCAAATCTTTTTAAGTGCTCCTCACAAGGGGGACAGGGTAGGAATTTCAGGAAAGGTCAACCAAGCCCCGTCCAAGGAGAGCGTGCTTCTTGAAACTTGAAACTTCCCAAGTGCTATCACTTCAAGGCAAACAGACTAAGAGGATTAAGGTAAGTGTCCCCCCTAAAAGCCTGAAAAAACAAAGCTTATGTTTTAGCATCACAAAAGAGCGTTCATTATATGGGTTCTGAAGGAGGGGAAATGCTAAGACTTCAGGATTGTCAGCAGGGGGTGAGGAAAGACACTGCGCTCAGAAAAGGCAAATCATCCCTAAGCAAGGCAGAGAACATTCCTGCAAGATTATCCGCTGTTTACAAAGAAAGAGATTGCAATGGAGATTTGCACAAAAGAGACAAAGGAGGCCTATGCAGAGAAACCTCATTAAGCTTAATTTATTAAGTGTGCATTTGTGATTGGACCAAATAGTGAGCTGCTTTTCCCCCACGATATAAGGGAGGCAGTGGGGATTATTAGGGGAATTAGTAGTAAGTCAATATTGCAAGGGCGACTTGTTCATCGGCCAGATAAAACCGTCTTCTCTCCGTAACTTCAAAAAAAGACCTGACTGTATATTCATAGTGGGATAAATCACTTAAACTCTCCTCAAGCCCCAGTAATTCATTTTTTTTCTTTAAAAAATGCAGGCTGTGAGCTCATTTGAAAATCTAAAGAAATCTATGAATCTTAGAAAAATGCACAAATATACAAAATTGGACCTATATACTTCATGGATTGCCTTGGATAGATACTCTCCATGTAGACTTAATACATGGATCATTGCAAAAATTTTATTTACCTTTTTTTTTTTAACTTCAGACAAAAACAAATAGGGACTTCCCTTCCCTCAAAAGCAAATAGATACAGATTGCACAAATAATACAAAAAGTTAACTTTAATTCTGCTCAAAAGTAAATGTCCACCAGAGGATTCTTGGGTTTGCATTGCTTGTGACCTTAAATCTGTGGATCATCTTCCACGTGGTCAAAGGGGTCGCCATTGACATCCCATTTGTTCCATTTCTCCTTTGTTCTGGGAGTCATAGGTTCTGACAAGATCAAGCCACAAATGTGAATCCTGGTAAATGGCCTTGTGCTGTCCTGGCTCCTGCTGCCATGTGGGGGTGCAGGTGTGGCTAGTGAGGGAGATGCCAGGCTTCCCCCAGGTTCCTTTGTTAGCTTGGAGAGGTCTGCCCTGGCAGAGTCTGGGGGCAGCAGAATTTCCCCATTTCCTGGGTGAGACTCTGTGAGCAGAAGGGAGCTTTTCAAAGCCCCTGAGACCTTCCAGGGGTCCACCTGCCCCGGAATTGACAAGGGAGGTGATTCCCCAGCACTGACTGGTCCCACGCCATAAGGCCTCGGTGCCCAGGTGCATGTGTTAGAGTTTCTGAACAAAGACGGTGTGCCATCTTAGCCCCCCTGGAACTGTTATTAAAGTGGGGCCTATTTTATAGTAGGTGTGTGTGTGTGTGTGTGTGTGTGTGTGCGCGCGCTGGGGATTGAACCCAGAGTCTTGCACATGCCAGCCAAGAGTTGGACAACAGAGCTCCACCCGCAGCCCTAAGATTGCATCTTAAAACTAAGGAAATAGGCAAATTGTCCTCCACCAGCCTCCTCCTCATCCGGGGAACAGAAGTATTAAGATCAAAGGACTCGTATGTATGGGTTTTTATTTTCTCCCCAGCTTCTGTAACAGGGATGGCAGGACCTTGAATAAAGATTTACTCTGTTCATTTGGTTACAAAGAAATCTGGTAAGAATGTTAAGAGATAAAGAAATTCTTCCTCCCATTGTGAGAATGAGCACTGAGCTTTTGCCTGAAGGGCAATCGAGTACAGTAATACTTGCCCCAGGAAACTAGAGAATTTCAGAATATTAGGGAAAGCTCCCTAGTCTGTTTCCCTTGCCTGGCATGCTCCCTGGAGTGGTAGTGAGTCAGGACCCTGGCTCGGAGGCCGAGGAGGCGGTTCCTGTGGTAGACCAGATGCCCTCAGCCTTCCTGGCAGACTGAGAACAGCAGTGAGTTGGGGAAATGCACAGAGCTTCTCTATATACTCAGCAGCAAAACCAGCCAAGATGTCAAGCCTTCCAGCGTGCAGTGCACGGCCCTGACCTGGGGGTTTGAATGCAAGTAGCTTATTTTGGAGGTGATCCCATGAAGCACCTGCAGGGTAGCTGGAAGTGCGTAGGGGAATGGAGATAGAACAATCAAGGGCACCTTAACCAGCAGGTTAACTGCTATGGGCCACTGGGCTCACTTCTGATGGGAGTGCAAATGGCTTCAGAGTTTCCCCAGCACTAAGGAGGAAGCTGCAGGGTAGAAGCAGTTCTCATGTGAAGGCAGGTCCCCTGGAGACAGTCACTTCTTGGGCATCTTGGGACTGCCTGGGGCAAGGACCAAGCCTGCAGGAGCAGCTGAGGAGTATGCTCAGGTAGAGAGCTGCAGACAAGAAGCCCTCGGCCAGCTGAGCACCGAGGAAATCTGGGCAATGTTTTCTCCATTCCCAAGATGCTGTTGCAACGTCCAAAACAAAATTCATAAGCAGGAAGTGTTCTTTGTTCAGGCGCCCTCCATGTGAGGGACAGAACCAGGAACGTCCAGAGGGCATCTTCAGTCTCCGCCAAGTGTTTGATAAAGGGACCTGGAGGCTGGGAATGCCTCCATAATTTGCTTTAAAATAGTAGAAATCAGATCAGAGAGTGTGGAAGGAGTGACGTCCCTTGACCAAGACAGTTCTATGACTCTCCCTCCACACACACCCCAGCTCCACCATCTTCAAAGCAGATGGACTCAGCAAGGCTGCCTCAAGCTCCCAGATGCTGCCTTGGTGCTGGGATAAGCGATCTCCTAGGGCGCTGTGAAACAGGGCAGGTCGTGCCCGGGACCAGGCAGGGTTTAATCCCAGTGCTTTCAGAACAGGTATATTTTCTCACACAACATCCTTTGGCCTAGAAGAATTGCAACCCCCGTTGGATTCGTTGGATTCCTATTTCCATGGAGCCAAACCTCACGCCTCAATCCTGTCACAGCTGGGCTGCTGCAAGTGAAATGGTCTCAACCTGTTTGCTTTGTTTTAACACTTCCAACTTCAGTGGGGCCTGATGCAAGGACAGGTTAAAAAAAAATCATGATATTTGAAGATCTTTATTGCCAAGCATGGAGGAGACAGTCTCAACCATGAGGATCTGCACATGTTCCTGTGATGGTCTAAATGACCACTGAGCACATACTTCCTGCCCTTCCTGCCCTGGGGCACGAAACACTTCCCTGCCCCCTTGATTTTGGGCTGGGCCATGTGATCACTTGGCTGAGTGAAAGATGGATGGACATGAGGCTACCAGAGACCTCAGGCTTCAGCGTACAGCTTCAGCGTATGGCTTTGTGCTTCTGCTGTTCACCATGAGAACACGTGGGTAGCTGTTGGTCTACAGAGGACATGTGGAGCAGCCTTAGTTCAACCCCAGCCAGGTGTCAGCCAGCCCACAATCCCATGAGTGACAAGTGCTGGTTATCTTGACCCCCTGAGGTGGAGGGAGGTTTGGAACGAAGCATTGTGGCAGCAACGTGGACCAACATGCTACTTTGTGACATGAAGTGGCATCCTTTATCACTCTCATGTTTCCTAATATCCCTTGATAAAAGAAGGTTCAGAGATGTTCTGTTTCTTACCCAAGATCACACAGTATTAAGTGCCAGAGTTTGAACCCCTAGCAATCTGGGTCCAAGCTCCTAGTTGTCACAATGTACTTTCTAATGTAGTTTGATTTAAAATGCTCCCCTCAAAGAACTTTTTTTTCCCCAAAAATAACAAAGGTGAAGTCTTGAAGAGGATCTGTTCTTTTCAGCATATTCCATTCTTATCTCAGCCTAATCTATATGATATGCCAGAACTGGCCTGTCTTCCCACTCTCCTTGTTTCTGTGGTCGGCACTAATTAACAGTCCATTACAATGTCATCCTCCCAGCTGATGGCTTTTGATGTGAACTTTCTCATCAACTTCCAGCTCCTGGTCGTTCCTACTTCTCACTTTGCCACAGTTTAATTTGTAGGCAAAACGATGAACTAATGAAATAACACAGGGCTTGTTCTAATAGGGTGATTTGCTTGTTTGTTTTTAAGATCACACCAATTTGCCATTTTACCAAATCCACATTTTTTTTTTTTTTTTTAATGAAAGCTACATCTTCACTATCACAATTTGAAACGAAGCGCCTCCTGGACTTGTTGCATACAATTAAACCACAACAAAAAGGAGCCGAGGCCATTTCACTCTTCATAAGGCTGTAATTATGCTCTAACTATTGGAATACGACATCCCCGAGGAGCTAATTATCGAAAAGCTCTCATCACACATAGGAAACACACAAACAAATCCTTCAAGCACAGAGTAAACGTTCCACATTAAAGAGCAGCATCCAGGAAGGCAGACCAATCAGTGGGCCCAACTAATTACTAATCTGATTTTTGGAGTAGTCGCATTAGATAATTATGACGCCTATTCGTAACATGAAAAGCTCAGCCCTCGACCGACTTTAATAAAGATCTAGCTGCAAAAAAAAAAAAAGTGTCAAGAACCGTAATACAAAATTTGCATTGCAATAGAACCTGGAAGAAGTGTGACAGCATTTTAAAATATAAAACATTTTATTTATCCTGTGGTGAATGTATACGTATTTTGATTTATGTCACATTGAAAAACAAAGTGAGGTATTAAATCATTATGATCTAATATGAGCCATGGAGTATGCTTTAACCCAATTTAGTTACTTAGAGGATGTATAAAGTATACATACATGTGTGTGTGTGTGCGCGTGTATGCATATTGCATTAGACAAATACAGCACCTTAAAAACTAAGGTATAGATCACATGCTAAAGGAATCAAAGTCAAAGTCACATACATAACCTAGTGAGCACGCTACCCATTCTTAAGTACATTTCTGGGAGCATATTCCAGTCCTTATATTTTCAATGGTTATAACACTACTACGCACTCGCGTGTGCCATTGGTGGGAATGTGTATCGGCAAAACTTTTTCAGAGGGCAAAGGATCGGTAAGTATCAAAATAACAGAACACATACCGGTTATCTAGCCATTTACTTTCCAGCATTTTTATCCTGCAGATAGACCTGTATTAATGCTGGAGAAAGATGTATGAGGATATTTGTTTTGGCATTGGAAAAGTAAACAAATGGAAATAGTTGAGAATAATAAATAACCTAATTGCCAATGAATGGGAGGCTGTTTTGTGATAAATCCATAAAATGGATACCGTGCAGCTACTAAGGACAGAGAGATATAGGGGCAAGGTATATTCAAAGATAGCTTAGATACATTAAATGCAATAAAAGTAAGTTACAAAACAATATGTATGGTGCGATCTTAATTTTGTAATCTACAGCCATTGCTTATATGCCCCCAGATAAATATATATACAAATATTTTCATTGATATGTGTGCTAATGCACATACAGGCATGTTTTGCTTGACAATGGAGATCTGTTCTGAGAAAGCTGTTGGTAGGCGATTTTGTCATCTTGCAAACATCACAGAAAGTACTTGGATGAACCTAGACGATACAGCCTGCAGCACACCTGTACCTGTGTTGCACAGTATGGCTTATTGCTCCTGGGAGCCAAAGCTGTGGAGCATGGTATTCTACTGAAGGCAGTAAACAACTGCAACACAGTGGTGTGTGTTTATGCATCTAAACCTATGCAAACAGGTTTGTTTACACCAGCGTCAGCACAAACACGTGAGGAGTGCACTGTGCTTGACCGTCACCAGGGCTGGGAAGTTTTCAGCTCCATCCTAATCTTATAGGTCCACTGTCATACATGCAGCCCTTCCATGACAGAAAAATCCCAATGTGGTACATGACTGTATATGTTTGAGCATGAATGGACAGGTGATATCGATGATGGATGGATGGATGGATAGATAGATAAACTTCTGGAAGGACAAATGAGAAACTCTGAGCAGCTGTTTCTTCAGGGAAGTGGTGCCATTGGAGTATGAAAGTGGTTGTTAGACTGCGCTTGAACAATGACCTTGGCTGCTTTCCAATACAACTCTAATGGAGAGAGGTGGCTGCCTGTGACCTGCAGTTGGCCAAACTCTACCCCAATGGTCCAATCCAGCCTCCACAGCTTTATGTATCCCCTGCATGCTGATGGCTCCCAAGTGTGCGTCTCCAACCCTAGTCTTGCTCCTAGAACCATCCTCACGTTCTCCCTGCCAATCAATACTGCCACTTGGACTCTGGTAAGAAGGACATACTGTCCAAGATCCCTGTGCACTTTCCATAGCACACTTGTCTCTGGGAAGCTGCCAGCTAACTTTCCTACCCTCCTGCTCCCTTGTATCTGGGGGTGGCGGGTGACTAATTCCTTCCTGGTGTGTTTCTCCCACTCTCTGTCTGCCGTCGGTGGAACCTAGCTGCGAGAAGGGGGACACACCAGATGGAAGGAGTTTGGGTGGACCCTTGGTTCACCACGCAGAAGCCTCCTCATCAAACATCTGCATTTGTCAATTCCATGTGAGAAACATATTTCAGCCATGGAAATATGGGGTTTATATTACAGTATCTTATAGAACTCTAGTAAATGTATAAAAATAGCTATCTCAAATTTTAAGTGTCCCAAACTGAAATTTTTTTAATTTTATTTTAAAAAATATTTTCATACATGTATATAGAATAATAATGTCTGTCTCAATCTACCGTCTTTCCCATCCCCACTAGCCCCACCCCTCCCCTCACTTCCCTCTGTACAATCCAAAGTTCCTTCTTCCCTACCCACCCCTCACCATGGATCAGCATCCACTTGTCCGAGAAAACATTTGGCCTGTGGTTTTTTGGGATTGGCTTGTTTCACTTAGCATCATATTCTCCAGTTCCATCCATTTACCCGCAAATGCCATCATTTCATTCTTCTTCAAGGTTGAGTAATATTACATTGTGTATATGTACCACATTTTCTTTATCCGTTCATCTGTTGAAGGGCATCTGGGTTGGTTCCACAGTCTAGCTATTGTGAATTGAGCTGCTATAAACATTGATGTGGCTGCGTCACTGCAGTATGCTATTTTAAGTCCTTTGGGTATAAATCAAGGAGTGGGATAATTGGGTCCAATGGTGGTTCCATTCCAAGCTTTCTGAGGAATCTCCATACTGCTTTCCAAAGTGGCTGCCCCAATATGCAGTCCCACCAACAATGTATGAGCGTACCTTTTTCCATGCCCTCACCAACACTTATTATTGCTTGTATTTTTTTCAGCATTCAATAAACAGTTATTCATGTTTTTATTTTATATCTTATCAGTCAGTCCTAGCCTGCAGAAACAGCATCCAAGTTTGAGCGGGATCTCCTAAATCTTGGCTGGTTGGCCCTGCCCCTGGCACCAATTCAATCATTCTTTCACCGAGGGTCTACTTAGTGCCTTGCCTTGTGCTGAATGCTGACTCCTTAAGTAGGAATCAAGCCAGGTCCCTCGAGTTGCCAAGCCCACAGCCGAGGAGGAAAGACTAACTCCCAAGCCCAGCAAAGAGGCAGTAATCCAGGTAGTTGCTGGTGCTGAACGGGGAGGGGACGCTTAATGGTCCAGGATCTGGGGCATGAGACGGGGCCATCCAGACACTGGCAGAGCCCGAGTGAGAGCAATGCAGAGAGGAAGCAGGCGGATCCGGAAGGCGGCAGGAGCAGGGGCTGGAGGGCACTGAATACCCGAGCACGAGGTCGCGCTCCCGCCATTGGCGAGAGGAGCTGGGAGGAGCCTGCCTTTGTCTCGCCATCTTGTTGGAGAGATCCCGTCAACGCAACGCAAACACAGAACCAAGCTCCGAGCGACCGGAAGGGCCCCAGATCTTCAGGGCGGAAGTAACGGCTGCAGCGAACCAACTCCCGGCATGCGCCGCGGCGGGGGGACCGGAAACTCCGGGCACGAGGGCGGCCGAGGGGGGCGGGCCCGGCCCTTCCAGGGCAGCTGATTGGCCGGTCCCCTGTGAGGGCGGCGGCGGCGCGCGTGCCCCGTCGCCTCAGTCCGGTGAGCGCTGAGTTCGAGTCCCAGCCCAGCCAGCCCCCCGTTGCCCCTCACCACCGGGACGTGACTCCTCCCAGCGCCGGTTCTCCGGTTCCCAGGGCGGCCCTTGCAGGGGCAGAGCCAGGCCAGGGCCTCCCCTTCGGCGCACTGTGTACGGACTGCCCGGCCAGAAGCCCCGAGGGACCTGGTGCGGGAGGGGAGAGGCCTGCAGGCTCTAGCTGACCCCGTGCGGGGGGTGGCGGGAGGCGGCCGAGGGGAGGAGTCCCTGGGCAGGAGCCCGGCACGTGGGGGTCTGTCGCTTGTGGTTTTGATAGTTGCCGTTTTGACTGGAGTGAGATGGAGCTTAGAGCAGTTTTGGTTTGCATTTCGCTAGTTGCTAGAGGTGCTGGACATTTTTTCATGTTTGTCAGTTGTATTTCTTCTTCTGCGAGGGGTCTGCTCAGTTCCTTAGCCAATTTATTGACGGGGTTATTTGCCAAACTGAGATTCTTCATTGCCCCCTCGTGTGGTCCTTGTCCTCTTTTCCTATCTCAGAAAATGGCACGTGTGTGTGCCTGCTTTTCCAGAAGCAAACTTTGTCACCACGTTTGACTCCTCTCTTTCTGCCATACTGGACCTCCGTCCACGAGCAAACCCCTTACGAGTATAACCCAGTGTGGTCATTGTGCCGGGTCTAGGGTGGACCCGCTCATAGAGGTCACCACCGTTGCTCACTGGGGCTGTGTTGTGATGGCTTTCTGAGCTGGTCTTCCACCCTTCCCATGGCAGCTCTAGGGTGATCTTTTTGATGCCTACATCTGCTCCTAGCTCTCTCTTGGTTGAAGCCCGTACTATGCTTTCCTATTGTGTCTAAAGTGAAGTCTAAGATCTGGAATCTTCTTTCAAGACCCTACCTGCTCCGCTGTTCGACTCACTCCCCAAGTCCATCTTCTCTGTCTGGACCACACTGGCTCCCAGGCATGGCAGGCCCCCACCCTTCCTACTGCCCTTTAAGTGCGGCCTCTCTGGCTCAGATGTCTCCTTGGTTATTCTTGGGGTGTCCTTCTTCAGAGTGTTCTCAGGGACCTGCACCTGCAGCAGCAGCCCTCTTCCTGCTTCATCCTCCTGCTCCACCTTGCCTTCCCAGGATCACCTGCCCAACATTGAACCTATCTGTTTATTTGATCGCTTTCTTTGTCATTATTCAAAAAGACTTCTTGCAGCCAAAGCCAAAGCGACCCCTCTGTCTTGATCTCTGGGTGCCTTGCATGGTGCCTGCCACTTTAAAATGTTTGCTAAATGTTTTTTCAGTGTGACTTCTTTTTCTGGATTTTTCTTAGGGTTCTTGAATATTGGAGACAGTCTTCCTGATACCTTCGTATAGGACAAATCAGCTCAGCTAGATACACACAAAACCACTTTGCATTCTTTCCATGCAATGCCTGCAGACAGTGTTCAATTGTCTTCTGGGATTTAGGTTTTCCCAGAACTTAGGGGCTATCTGATTTTCATCTCATTTTAGATCATCTGATTTTTCTGCATGGATGTTTACAGTTTTTTGAGATCAAGGTGTGTGGGGTGATTTGCATCCCAACCCTCTATGGGTTTGCCTGAAATGCACTGAGCTGTTCAGATCTAGGAACTCAGAACTTTTTCAGCTCAGGAAATATCTCTCCACTTATCCTTTCATTATTGATTGATTGATTAATTGCCAGGTTTGCTTTCTTCCTCCAGAACATATTAGACCCTTAGGTTAGACCTGAGTTGTCATCTGCCTCACGATCTCATTGTCTTAATCTCTGGATCCTGATAGAGCTGTGTCAGTTTGTCCTTCCCTTCACCCATCTGACTTCCGTTCCTAGGTTTTGCCCTTTCTTGCTTGTGTGAGCAGATTTTAATCTTGTTTCATGTTGTTAATTTGCTCACAGTTCTTTGATCTCTTTTACTGTACGAGATTCTGTTGTCCAGTGATGTCTGTCTTAACGGATTTTGGTTCCTTCTGCAAATAGATGATGCTCTCTTTTAATCCTGTGGGGATTGCTGAAGGGTGCTTGTTTTCTGTTTCCTGCAGTGAATCACCTTCAGAGGGCCACTCTTTCTTTGGGCTGCCAGGAGAAATGCTCTGCGGTAGTTTTTCACGTATGTTGTGTTTCCTCCTGTTCATTCTTTTTTAATTAAGGAGAACTCTCTCTATACCTGGCATTTGCCATCAGACATTGTCTCAATAGCAGCCTTTGTGGCATAAAAGAATGGGCACCCAGGTTTTGAGGTGATATATAGAGCCTGACTTGCAGAACGAGGAGGACACGGAAGGGGTGAGTGATGTGCCTAATTACATTATTTTATTATTTTACTCTGATGGCATAACACAGGTGGACCGTGGTAATGTTTCTCAGGCCAATTCCACCAGTTGTGTAAGAAGCAAATAACTAACTTCAATTTGTAAAGAACCTAACTTTTGTTCTCCATCATATCCTTCATCAGATATTTCTTTTGCAGTTTCTCATTACCCAAAATTTATTTCTTAGATGAATCTGGTGGCTGGGATATATTTACTTTCTATGGTAGATGAGAAACCTCACTTGACACTCTCATTATTGCTAGTTATCAGAGTGTAAACACTACTGTAAATTAGAAGCCTTGTGAAGAGGCGTATTGACTCTGATTAGCTCCCTCTTTCACTTCCTGATTTTCAAAGACTTAAATCGAGAACCTTTGAAAGGAAGATCTCCCAACCTTAGCAAGCCAGTGGTTCATTCTAAACTCTAGCTCTCTAGTAAACTTCATTGCAAATTTCTAGGTGGCTACAATTTTGCATCTTTAATTTAGTTCTCTATCTAGTGTCCCAAACACATTTCTTGAGTACCTGCTATGTGCTGGAACTATGTGAAGAAGTATTTGGTATATAGAAGTGAATGACAGAGTCCAGAGGTCTCCCAGTCCATGCCAATCAAGTACGCAAATCCCTCATCCCTTGGTACCTGTGGCCCTGGGGTCCTGAAGTCCCCCCTCTGCCCCCTCCTCTCTATTTCTGCAGTCACTGTCCAATCCAGGTCATTGTCGCTGCCCCTGGATGCATCTAACAACCTCTCTGTCCCCCAGGCTTCTCAGGTCCATCACCCACCTGGGAACCAAAATGGCCCAGCTGGCATCCATTGGGCCTTGCCCTTTGTTCAGTGCTGATCAAGGGTCGCGGACCCATCAGAGGGGCCACACTGCATCATGGCTCCCACGTCCTCCAGGATTTGGTCTGGCTTCTCTCTGAGCCTCACTCTTTGCCACATCTGGACCATCCTGTTGCTCCCCCTTTATTTTTTTAAGTTTTTTTTTTTTGTACTTTTTAGATACACATGAAAGTAGGGTATATTTTGTCCTTTTGTACATACGTGGAATATAACTTCCATTCTTGTGATTGTACATGATGTGGAGTTACACATGTCGTGTATTCACATATGAACATAGGAGAGTTATGTCCAGTTCATTCTACAGTCTTTCCCATTTCCATCCCCATCCCTTCCCCCAATTCCCCTTTGTCTAATCCAGTGACCTTGTATTCCCCCCACTTCATTGTGTGTTAGAATTGCATATCAGACAGAACATTTGGCCTGTGGTTTTGGGGGGATTGGATTTCACTTAGCATAACAGTCTTTAGTTCCATCCATTTACCCACAAATGCCATAATTTCATTCTTCTTTATGGCTGAGTAATATTCCATTATGTATATGTACCACATTTTCTTTTTCCATTCATCTGTTGAAGGGTACCTGGGTTGATTCCATAGCTTAGCTTTTGTGAATTGAGCTGCTATAAACATTGATGTGGCTGCATCACTATCACTGTAGTATGCTGATTCTAAGTCCTTTGGGGCATATGCCAAGGAGAGGTATAACTGAGTCAAATGGTGGTTCCATTCTAGGTTTTCTGAGGAATCTCCATACTGCTTTCCAGAGTCGTTGCACCAATCTTCAAGTTACACCAGCAATGTATGAGTGTACCTTTTTCCCTACACC
Source organism: Glaucomys volans (assembly GCA_020662805.1). Lineage (NCBI taxonomy): Eukaryota > Metazoa > Chordata > Mammalia > Rodentia > Sciuridae > Glaucomys > Glaucomys volans. Next base: position 769,485 of record JAJEJO010000366.1, read on the forward strand.
CTTACCAACACTTAGTATTGCTTGTATTTTTGATAATTGCCATCCTGACTGGAGTGAGATGGAATCTCAGTGTGGTTTTAATTTGCATTTCTGTAATTACTAGACATGTTCAATATTTTTATACATTTATTGACTGATCATGTTTCTTCTTCTGTGAAGTGACTGTTCAGTTCCTTAGCCCATTTATTGATTGGGTTATTTGGTTTTTTGGTGTTATGTTTTTTGAGTTCTTTATCTGTCGTGGAGATGAATGCTCTGAGGTGAAGGTGGTGAAGATTTCCCCCATTCTGTAGGCTCTCTTTCATGTTCTTGGCTGTTTGCTTTGCTGTGAAGAAGCTTTTCAGTTTGATACCATCCCACAATTGATTCTTGTTTACTTCTTGTGCCTTAGGAGTCTTGTTGAGGAAGTCGTTCTAAGCTGGTCCATCCTGATGCTCTCACTGAGGTGCTTGCAGACCTTTGCACACTGTCAGGTGATTTGAGGCACATATTATAGCCTCTGCTTGAAGCATCCACTCTGGTTCCCCAACCTTTAAACACACGCGTGCGCACATGCACGCACACACCCCCCTTGGCCAATGGTTGCTAATTATTGAATAGGAACTACTCGCAGTTTTCTGAAGACCCTTTTTCCCACTCTGCCAAGGCCCTGCCTTTTCTGTTTCTAATCTCTAGCACCAACACGGGCTCCTGCCACCCTCCAGTTAGCCTGGTTTCTCTGGATGATTCCTGACACTCTTCCGCTCTTCCGGGATCCCGCTGAGAGGCCCACCCCCTTGAACCCCCGAAGCACAGATCTGTTTTGCTGGACTTGCCTCTTCACTCATGCTTCTTCCATTTAGGGTGAAGAACCTTTTTTCTGTGCTGGAAATTGTCCTGGGTTTAGTCCTGAAAGTCCCCCAGCTTGAGACTGGATGGGTGGTAACCCTTCCCCCTCTTCAGACTCCAAGTCCATTGAGGGCAGGGACTGAGCACAAGGCCTTCCACGCACAGGTGAGCACTGGGTTCAGTTAAGCAAAGAAGAGAGAGGAGCGCCAGCATGATCATATTGGGATGCACGGCAGGGAGTCTTCACGTGGCTCTGCTCATGGAAATATTTTTAATGTTACCAAAATATCACACATTAAGGTTGAAAAATTTCCCAAATAAAAATTCAGTCAAACACTTACTGTGAATTCTCAAACAAAAAATTGGGAAGATGCATTGGTGCAATAAGCATTTATTAACCATCTATTGTGTGCTCGGTATAGTGTGAGAGTCTGGGAATGGGGCTTCAGGGGAAAGTCGGACATTAGCTCCTCCCCCCAAAAAAGTCTTAACAGGAGCAATTAAATAAATTTATAGTACAAGCCAAAGAAGGGAGGCAATTCCTTTGTGGCACCTAAGAATGTGACCTGTCCTGGGTCTAGGACACAAGGACAAAGCTCCAGGGAGGAAGCCATATTGGGGTGGGGTTTAGGTAGAAAGACAAGAGAGGGTGCAAAGCATGGGAGAAGATCCATAATGCTTCCCAGAGGCAGGGAAACTTGGCTGAGTCTGAATAGTTGCAAGTATTTGGGTGAATTTGGTCAGGCGCAGTGTCGCATGGCTTTGATCCCAGCAACTCAGAGGCTGAGGCAGGAGGATTGAGAGTTCTAAGCTAGCCTCAGCAACTTAGTGAGACCCTTCCTCAAAATAAATATTAAAAAGGGCTGGGGATGTGGCTCAGTGGTTCAGTGCTCCTGGGTTCAATCCCTGGTACCCACCCCTCTGCTAAAAAAAAAAGAATGCATTCATCTTCTGTCGCTAGGTAAACAATAAACACTCACTAATGGTTACAGTCATTCAGCACCTCACAGTTTCTGTGGGTCCGTCATCTGGACACTCTTCAGGTTCTTACAAGGCTGAAACCAGGGGGTCAGGCTGTGTTCCTTTTTAGAATTCCCCTTCCAAGTTCATGTGGTCATTTGCAGAATTTGGGTCCATATCGTAGTACAGTTGAGGTTCCTGTTTTCTTGTTGGCTGTTGCAGGAAACTCTGAAATCCCCGGGAGCACTCTGAGATTCCTGCCCAAGGCTCCTCCCCATCAACCCTTCCCAAACGTGGCAGCTAACTCCTTCAAGTCAGCAGGAGAACCTCTCTGGTGCCAGGAAGGAAGCAGTCTCTCTTTTTAAAGTCTCACCTAGTTAGGTCAGGCCCACCCAGGATAACCCTATTGACTGATTCCTTAGCAACCTAATCACAGCCACGGGTTCCTCTTATACTGAAGCAGAGGGGAGTACACAGGTTGTGTACACCAGGACAGGAATCTGGGAGGCCAAATGAGATTAGCAGGATGTTGGTCCTGGGGTGTGACAGCGTCTGATGGTGGAGGGTCCAGCAGGGAGCTAAGAAGTGGGGACTGAGGATTTTTGAGTTGAGTGGTGGTATGATAAGAACCAGAGCAAAAGAAGATGGTGGAGTCTTTATCCGAACTTTGTACAGATTTGGATCAAGTTATTTCTCTGGTATATTAAAAACCGAAAAGTTTGAGAACAAAGAGGGCCACAGGGCTGTCCCTGGTGGCCTGGAGACCTCCAGGCCATTTCTGAGCATCCGGTTCAGCAGCGCGGGGTCTATTGCAATATCCGTGGGAGGCAAGTGGTAGCAGCAGAGCCCAGGACCTGCCACCCTGGCGCTCAGGAGAACAATTTCAGTCCCTGTACCTCTGGAAAGGAAAATAACAAGTCTATTTTCCAAGATTCTGTGGTTTAATCTATCATCTTACAGAGAAGATCAAAATAGCAAACATTAATAAGGTTTTCAAGCCTCTTCCAAATGTCAGGAGCCAGAACAAAATACAAATAAATTAATCCATCGGGGGCTTTCGCCGTGCGTTCCGCTTTCCCCGTCAAAGCCCAGCACCAAAACTCGGGAACGTCTGATCATCCCTGCAAAGGCAAGAGGGCAGGGTGCAAAGGGGCTTGTTCTGGACTTCGATGATGCAGTCCAAGGCTGCGTGGCCATTGTGCAAGGAGGTGGTGGGAGAGTTGATCCCCTAATGATGGGTCACTGAGGGGAAGCGGGCATCCTGGCAGAGAATGCCCGCACTGTCCGTCGCGTGGGCTCCCCATGCAAGATCAAGGGCAAAACCCCCAGACTCCGTGGGCATTGTTCCCATATGACCAGAAGATCTGCCCTGGGAGCTTGTTACCATTCGAAGGGATTGCTTGAAACACTGGGCTCTGGGGTGTGAAGCCCTGGTGACTTCGGGTGTGGTAGAGTAGAGTCCTCCGCAGATACTCACTCCTACACCATGGGAAACGGTCTCCCTCCATTGACAGTGGACATGCCCACATGATCTGCCCTGGCCTCCTGGTGGCTTGGATGAAGTTCCTGTCCACTGATGTTGGGCGTGGCCTTGAGACTTTGTCGGCTAAGGGATGCTCGTGCATGCAGTGCTATCAGAGGTTCACACCGTGTTTGGCCATCCGGTTTCCCTCTCTGCTTCTGCTGTGGCCTTGGAAAGAACATGTTCAGAGTTGCCACTGGACCTGGACTCAGCTGGCAGCTTGGAGTCAGGTGCTCTGGAGCCCAGGTGGGATCAAGAAAGCCACCAAGACAACAGATGTGTAAGAAGAATGAATGACGGTTTTCCTAAGCCTCTGGGGTTGTCACGCAGTCACGGTGAGGACATCCGACTTGTGGAGTGGGTAGGAGACTTTGGGATAGTGGCCTTCTCAGCCCCCGGTTCCTCCTGGGGTGATCAGGTGCCATGGCCCCTTCCCTGAGTGGTGTGAGGCCGACGGAGACCAGGCATGCGCTTCTCACCGTGGGAGACAGAACTAGCACACCGTCGTCACTGCAGCTAAGAGCATGGACGTGGCCTTCAACTCTTTTGAACTCAGATTCTAGCTCTGGCACCATGGAAGCCTTGGCCATGGAGCCATGGGTGGAAATCATTTCAAAACCAAGTCCATGTCTGCTCTGTCCAGGAGCCGAGGCCTGGCCCTCCCATTCAGGGATTTGTGACCACTGCCACTGATCACTAAGGCCCTACTGAGCAGGATAGTGAGTGCTCAGAACATAGACCATGTGGTCTCTGACCTCGGAGTGGCAGGCAAGGTAGGAGCCCAGCAAGACATGGGAGAGCCAGGTGAGGTGCCCTGAGGTCCCCAAGGAGGGACTACGGATCCATTTTGGAGGCCGGGCTGCAAAGACAAGCTGTTCTCTCTGAGGCTGCGGGTGGGAGGGAAGGACAACTGAGGCTGGCGAGAAGCCGCTGAGTGTGGCCTCCCAGGGGGCTCGAGACACATCACCAACCCTACCGGTGGGATGGAAAAGGGCTGGAGGCCTGAGCTGAGAATTGAGAGTCAGCAGGAGCAAGGGTCCCCAAGAGAGCATCCAGGGACAAGCCCAGTGACAAATCTGGGCTGAGTTCTGGGAACAACTCAACGTGGGATGCTTGTATCTAGAAGCACATGGTAACAGCTGAGAGCTTGGACCCAGGTCGCTTAGGGTCAAACTCTGGCACTTACTAGCTGTGTGGTCTTGGGCAAGTCACAGAACCTCTCTGAAACTTCTTTTCTCAAGATATATTAGGAAAATAGGGGTACTAATGGAACTTATATTATCAGGTCCTCCTGAGAGTTAAAAACATGAAATATGTAAAATAATATGGACGATCGTAGTGTCCACTGATGTCACCGTCCATGGGCTTTCAACCCCCTAACTGAGTCCAGTGGGTCAGAAATGCTTTATCATTCAGATTGTTCAACTCTAAGAAATGGTATGCTTTTCTTTTATGTAACACACACCATGTATTATATAAAACCTTGGCAGGGTCTGGGACTGCCTTCTATAACCAAATACATGAATATTTATGCAGTGAAATGTATGAATATTTAGATCAAATGAAATCTATAAATAGCTTTGTGTCAGTTCAGGTCACGTTTTGTTCCCACGTAAGATCAAAAAAAAAAAAAAAAAAAGCAAACCAAACCAACCAAGGGAAACAGACATGAACCCCTCAGCGCCTCTGGAGCTGGGGGACTTGGGAAATTGTACATCGTGGGTAGAGGCGTTTTACTGCAGGCAGCGAGCAGAGGCGGCACCAGGGTGTCAGGCCAGGAGCAAGGGGCAGAGGGAGGTCTCCTCTGGCCCAGCTGGACAGGAAGGGCCGAGCGCGGGAGGTGGCTGGGAGCCAAGCCTCTGATAGGCAGGAAAGAGAGCCCAGAGTGGGTTGTAGGAGTCTGTCCGATGTGAGCTGGGCTGGGTTGGCCAGAGCTCCGAGCCGCAGGGCAGGAATATGGGCTTTTGTGCAGGAGGAAGAGGTGGCTTTCATTAGGGCTGAGCTCCGCATCTCAGGTGATATTGGCCTCTGGGGCAAGGCCGGCAGGCCCCTGGGAGAGGCAGTCTGGAATTCTGTCCTCACGAGCGAGGTGGGCACCTTGCCGCCTTTCATTCAAAGGGATTGCTTGAAAAAATAGGTGTCATGGCTTGGATGTGAGGTGTCCCCCAAAAACTCACGTGAGAGACCATGCAGGAAGATTCAGAGGAGAAGTGACTGGGTTGTGAGTCTTAACCCAATCAGTGAATTAATCCCTGATAGGGATTACCTGAGTGCTAACTGAGTGGTGGGTGTGGCTGGAGGAGGTGGGAATTGAGCATTGCCTCCCAAATAGACTGTTCACATTTGACTCTTGGACTCTGCTTCTGGCCCAGAAGTCATCAGGGTCATCGGGGTTGGAGGTGATCGACTGACCCATCCATGACCCGCTTCATGGTTTCCTTCAGAAAATGCCAAGCTCCTGGAGGATGGGGACTTCACCCCATGGTGCACTGAAATCAAGTCGGTTCCAGTGATTTGCAAGAGCTGAAGGTCACCAGTGGCTACAAGAGTCACAGCCTCGCTTCTGGGTTTCCACCATTGGCTGTGGTGCTTAGAGAAGCTTGGCAATCTGGAGCAAGTTATAGATCACCTCAAAGACGGGGTCTCTGTCTGTGAAATGGGAATAGTCACGCGTTGCCCTGTGAATTAAATGAGAATTTAATGCATGTGAAGCACCAAACTTATTTCCTGTTAGTTCTATACTTATATCCATCTTTTTCTCAAAAATTCCACTTTCTTCTCCCTTGTCTGTCCAAAACCAGTCCCTCAAGGTCACGGCCTCAAGCGTTTCCCACTGCTTGTGGGAATGGGCTCAAGACCACATTGCATATGATCTGCCCCCTCCATCTCCCGAGTCAGACATCTCCATTGCTGCAGGAATGCCAGCTGGCAATTCTTCCACAGTCCCCACACAGATGTGTGCATACAGATGCATGCAACATCGAGGCTTATTCTTTACAATAGATTTGCTCAGCTGCATTTCCTTCTCCTGCTCCAGTTGCCAGGTGGACCCCAAATAAATTATGCACCTGAGTAAAAAGTGTGGGCCGTGAGAATTAGGTCGACTAGCCCGGTGTCACCATCGAACATTTCCCGAGGCATCATGGTACATTGCCCAGGGCTGGGTGCTTGCATATCTGGAATAGTCCAAGGAAAGGTCACCCATGGAGATCCCTCCAAGATCACACCATGCAGCAAACAGCACCTACACCGAGTTCCACAGTCAAGTAGCACGTGCTGCCCAGAGTGTTGGCGTGCATGTGTTCACACAAGTGCACGTGGGGACTGTGCTAATGCACATAGCTTGAGGCTTGTCTGTCTTTCTTTTTCTATTTCTGTGGAATCAGAGAGAGGGTTTTGTTTTGTTTTGGGTACCAGGGATGGAACCCAGGGGCGCTTAACCACTGAGCCACATCCCCAGCCCTATTTTGTATTTTATTTAGAGACAGGGTCTCACTGAGTTGCTCATAGCCTTGCTAAATTGATGAGGCTGGCTTTGAACTCCATGATCCTCCTGCCTCAGCCTCCTGGGGTGCTGGGATTACCGGTGTGAGCCATAGTGCCCAATCAGGAGCAGAAAGCATTTTGCTAGAAAGAGTGTGGGTCTTGGTTTCTAGCTCTTTAGGACTAGGAGAAAACTGGATGAATCTGAACACCTCTCTGTGCCTCAGTTTCCTTGTCTAAGAGGAAGTAAGAGTAGAGGTTTTCTAAAGGCTTGATTATAAAGGTCTTGGGTTGATAAAGTTAAATAAAAGAAAAACCCGAATGTAGAATAAAATTGTATGTGATTCACTTTTTTTTCTTTTTAAAACACGCAGTGGAACATGGATTTGTTAAAAGATGTGTGTGCCGTTATCCCTGCCGTTCTTCCTTTAGGAAATGCGGTTAGCAGAGGAATTTATCTGCAAGTCAATAGTCTTGTGTATTTACAGGTCTTGTGTATGTGCTAGTTTAAATTCCACAATTTGAATGGGGTGGAAACAAACGCATCAGAATTTGACCAAGGATACATTCATATGTCAGTTTAATGCTCCAGCTGTTTAATCAAAATATGAATAAAAGGTCCTAAAGCTCAACAAGCAAAAATATCATAGTTGTGGGACTCTGCGTTTGCCTCCCCATTGTTCGCCAATTACTGTGTAATTTTTCCCTGTGACTGAATAACTAACTGTTAGCAAATAATGAAAAGGCAATTACAGCGACGCTTTGTTCCTATAACTCCCTTCATTTTATTCCGGCTATAATTATTGTCAGAGCCGAGGTTTACTGTACCATGGAAGCAGCACCAGGAGAGAAAATGGAATGGACTGGTGCATGGAGAATTGCAAATGTCACAGCCACCTTCATCGGCACCGCTGGACTCTGAGATTAAAAAGTCAGAGGAGAAAGCGCTCCATGTGGGTTTTACAAATTCCCACCTCAAGCTGGCGTGGTGGCTGGGGGATCGGGATGAGGGTGAGGCTGGGGGAGCGGGGACCAGGCAGGGTGTTTGTTCTTTTTTCCTGCGTGCGATTCCCAAAGGGCCGGGCATTTTCACCACAGTCTGCTTGAGACCGACTCAGGGAACTCTGCGTTTAGCCTTTGCTTCTCATTAGCAGTCTCCATGCTGTTTCCTAATGGGAGTGGCATATAAATGATGCATTTTATGGGGTTTGATCTTTCTTGAGAGAGGAAATGTGCCACATATGGACAGATGTCAGAAAAGGAAGACGACAATTGTGCCCTCTCTGCAGTTGCTGGGACTTATTTTAGAAGGTGGCTTTTATTGATCGTATCTAATAGGACTTCTTTTAATTTTATTAACTATTAACTATAAGACCAAAGGGAGAAAGACGCATTCCTCATAGTTTTGTGTTCTATTTATTTAATAAACATGTATGAGCGCCTACTGTGTGCACGGTTCTGGACCAGGCTCTGGGGTATCACAGTGAGACTAGGTCCCTGACAACAAAAAACTCAATCTTGAGGTATTTTCATACTCAAATAAATATGTTTCTGCATGGAAAACAACTTAGCATAGTTGAAAGTGGATAAAACTACATATTTGAAGATCTGGATTTTAATTCTATTTGCACCACTTACAATTTTTTTGTAAATGTGTCAGTCAGCTACTGCTGTGTAACAACTGCCTTTCCAACTGTGACTGAAACCAACAATCATGTATTTAAAGCTTATGAATCTGCACATCAGGTGGGAGGCTCTGCCTCAGGTTGGGCTTAACTGGAACATCATAGCTGGATCAGGTTTGCTCTACACATGGATCAACTTCCTCCTTGGCCAGTCTGGGTTGTCCTGATGACAGTGTCTGAACAGCAAGAGAGGAAGAGGAAACGTGCGGATGTACACAACAAACAATTTCAAGCTTCAGCATTAAGTCGTATCTACAAACACCCTGTGGACTGAAGCAAGTTAACATGATCAGACCTCAAATCAAGGGTCAGGGAAATACCTCTGCTTCTCAAGGGAGAAGAAACTTCAGAGATGCAGCCTAAAGGAATGAAACTTGGGAGCACTAATGTAAACAACTGCATGTGGCAAAGCTCTAGGCCTTGATTTTTTGTCTATAAAACAGAAGGATAACTTGCCAGCTTTGAGAGATTTTTGGGAGGACTGAAATAAATAAAGAGCATGAACATGCTTTGACATCTACAGAGAACCATTGTTCTGTATTACTGTTATATTTTGCAATGCTGTGGGTGGAACCCAGAGCCTCAAGCATGCTAGGCAAGCGCTCTATCACTAAGCCACACCCCCAGCATCTATTACTGTTCTTATTACTTTCTACTTATTTTCTACCACAAAAGTTTTGTAATTTTTTTCCAGATCCAAATAGATAGCCTCTATGAACTGCAAATTTCTGTAAGTTGAATCAGTAAGCATTTTTTTTATCAGAGGGATTAAAAATGAAAACTATGGAATTACAGAGTCCATTCTTTCTGACTTTGTGAAATTGATCTCTTCTCTAAGACCTTATTCTGATTTGAGGGCACACAGAACCTCAAAGCTGTTGTTCTGGATTCCTAGGGTGCCAGCCTTGAGATTCCCTTGGGTTTAAGGTAGAAGAGGAAACCATTTATGAGCTAACTCAGGCTCTCTTGGTAATTACAATCCATGGGTTGGTTCCATAATAAAAGGAAAGTATATTAGGAGGGGTTGGTTATAAATACATACAAAGGATATCCATTTGCAGGAAGAGGGAAAGGACGTATCAGTAATACCAAACACAGGGTGAAGGGAAGACACGCAGAGAATCGCACAGCTGCAGGATGAATTCCTGCTCTACCACTTACTAACTAGCTTGTGTAGCTTCTTGGAACTTCTGTTTTCTTTTTGATAATTTAAGGATGCAGCATCTGATTATATTCTTGTGAGGACTAAATGAGAAACAATATGTAACTCCTTGCATACCACCTGGTACCTAATATACAGAGAATAATTTATTTCTCTTTTTACACTTTGTCCCCCTTTTGTTCCTTGACCCCTAATGCCATTTTTATTTGGGAAAATCCTATTGTATATAAATTATTTACATGTTCTAAGGCAGGCCATTCTCTTTTCTCCTCCCTGTCACACACACTTTCACATACTCAGTGTCTCTTGGAGGCATTGGCCAGAAAGAGAGTGAGACATCTATGTAGGAGCAACATAAAAGAGAAAGAAGAAAAAAGCCAAGCTTACTTAAGAATATAGGTATGATTATCATAAGAAAAAGAGCTAGTCAGGTTTGATAGGGAGTTTTGAAAATAGCACCTTTGATAAAAAATAGAATGTAATCCAAGAATATTAAAATATTTAGTGTCAGAAAAATTTGATATAATTCACCACATTAAGGAATCGAGGAACAATTACACAGATACCTCATTAGAATCAGGAACTTTTATGACATTATTAGTTAAGATTTCCTTTCAATTCTGGTCCGTGGATGTGATGGTGTCTGAGAATACCAGATTGTGGTTCAGGAGAACTTACAAATGCAAGGATGGAGAAAGGACCCACCCCAGACATTCAAATGTTGGGTGGCCAGACATTAAATAAGTAATTAATTTTTTAAATTTCTGTTTTCATCTTAAGTTTTGGTATATTTTCATGAATATTAATGACCTTAGTTTGGGAATTAAGTTAGCCAAATATTGAGTGATTATTACTTGCTTTACAGAAATGTATCTTGGACTTTGCAATGGCAGGAAGTTCCTTTCTCATTTTGACTCCCTTTTCCATTTTTGGTTGTGAAAAATAAGCTGAGACTTTCATGCTGGGTCAATATTAAATAAAGCTGTGTGTGTGAAAAAAAGATTTCCTTTTAAGTATATATACTTATATATGTTCTATATATACATGCATGTATACATATATATTTTATATGTATATATACACACATATACATGCATATATATTGAAAGGATACAAAGAACAGTCATAATCTGATATAAAGAAACCTAGAGCAAAAAAAAAAAAAATCTCAGGGAGAAACTTTGAAAGTGTCCTTTCTAAAAATAAGTATAAGCCAATGGGGCCCTTACATTAGTGATGAGAAAATAGAAAATGGTAATAAAAGATACTGCTGGTAATAAAGCTATAAGGCAAAAAGAATGCAAAAGGCCTCTAGGAAGAAAAAAGAAAAAACGCATAAAGGCAGTTCTGCACAGAGGGAGGGGCATCCCATGTTCATGGATGGAAGGGCTTAACAGTATGAAGAGAGACAATCTTCCCAAATAAATCTGTATATTAACTCCAAATTCTGTTAACATCCAAGCAGGATTTTATATTCCATTGACATCTAACAGAGGTAGTATCACCAATGAACGGAGAAAGTACAGATTATTTGGTAAAGAAAGAAACTGACTCATAACATGGAGAAAAAGTTGGATCATAACCTCCTACCATATAGAAAAATTTAAACACCAATGAATTAGGTGAATTAAAAAGAGATTACAGGAATAGTAAAATTTAAGAAGTACTGTAAATGAGATAAATGCATTTATGACCTCAAAGTAGATAATCACTAGTTAGCTAGGACCCTAATGAACAAATGATGAGATAGAATGATGAGATAGAGAAAGAGGAGGGGTGGGGAGAGAGAGAGAGAGAGAGAGAGAGAGAGAGAGGGAGAAGGAGGGAGAGAGAGAGAGAGAAAGAGAGAGAGAGAGAGAGAATGCTAGAGGGATACACATAAATGTATCCCTGGAGAAGAATCAAGAATAACTAATATAACTAATAAATAATGTTCACTAGTAACCAGAGAAGTGAAAACTAGAAGACTATGGTGGTACTTTATAGTGATCAAATGTAGGGTTAGATCATCAGATAACAGTAAGCGATGGTGAGGACCTTAGGAAGCAGAAACCTCCCTCGTAAATTGCCAGTGAGATTCTAATTGCAACATCAATTAGGAATCTGGCTGTAGTTAGTGAAATCAAAGACACACAATCCCAGGTACCCAGGACACTCTGGAGTACCTTGAGCAGGTGCACTCTGGGGATGTTCTCCAAATGCTCACAGGGAGACAAAAGTGAGACCCTTTCTTGAAACACAGTTGAACTGGCCTGTTGAACATGCCAAGGTGTCCATCAAAGGCAGAACAGAGAACAGAGAGGTCCTTAGTCTCTGAACCTGCATCTTGAAATACAAAACTTCTTAAAATATTCATTTTCTTTATCATAAATTTAGCACAAACTTCTTGGGTGGCTGAACTTGACCTGAGAAGAGTTAGAGTCCCCATATCCCACTTAGTGTGAAAGTTCACATGCTTTGATGCAGAAAGAGTCATGTGTTTGATTATGGGGTGTTCCCCAGGGCTGTCAGAATGAGACTTGCAGGCCAATGCTACCTCATTGTAGCATTTAGAAGTATACAAAATGTGTTTGGTGAAATTCACCTACAACACTGATGCCTGGACGCGTGGATCAGAACATCCTAACTAACCACATCAGCAAGGATGAATTTATGAAGAGCCAGGGATTTGAAGTGGGGATGGGACATGGAAGGGGAACATTTAAAAATTAGATTAAATTAAATTAAATATTAAATAAAATAAAGGAGCACCTAGCATAGACTAAAGGAGGAAAATTTAAAAGGCCAATAGAGCATGGATAACCCGCACTTACCTGGGAAGGGGGCGTCCACAGCAGTCTCTGTGTACAATGTGGGTTATTTTGTTGGTGCAGAAATCTCATTGACACCTTGTACATATCTAAAACTTCCATGCTTCCTAAGGTTTGGCACTAAGTATCTGTGGTTTGAAAAACACGTGGTGTATATATACCACAGCTGCTTTATCCATTCATCTATTGAAGGGCATCTAGGTTGGTCCCACAGTCTAGCTATTGTGAATTGAGCTGCTATAAACATTGATGTGGCTACGTTACTGACTTTAAGGCCTTTGGGTATAAACTGAGGAGTGGGATAACTGGGTCAAATGGTGGGTCCATTCCAAGTTTTTCTGGGAATCTCCACACTGCTTTCCAGAGTGGCTGTACCAATTTGCAACTCCACCAGCAATGTAAAAGTGTGCCTTTTTCCCCACAGCCATGCCAACATCTATTCTTGTTTGTGTTCTTGATAATAGCCATTCTAATTGGAGTAAGATGAAATCTTAGAGTTGTTTTAATTTGCATTTCTCTACTTACTAGAGATGTTGAACACTTTTTCATATATTTGTCGATTGCTTGTACATCTCCTGTAAAGTGTCTGTTCGGATCCTTGGTATATATACACAATGGAATACTACTCAGCCATAAAGAAGAATAATATTATGGCATTTGCAGATAAATGGATGGAATTGGAGATTATCATGCTAACTGAAATAAGCCAATCCCCAAAAAACAAAGGCTGAATGTTTTCCCTGATAAACAGATGATGATATAGAATCAGTCTGGGGGAGTGCGGGGTGAGAGAAGAATGGAGGAACTTTAGCTTACGTAGAGGGAAATGAGAGGGAGAATGGGAGGGGGTATGAAAAATGGTGGAATGACAGATATCATTATCCTATGTATATGTATGATTACATGAATGGTATGAATCTACATCATGCACAACCATAGAAATGAAAATTTGTACCCCATTTGTGTACAATGAATCAAAATAAAGTCTGTAAAAATTTTAAAAATAAATTTAAAAAAAAAGAAAAATATGTGGTGTGGCCAAAGAGCTTCACCTGGGCAGAGCACTGATAACAGGTGCGTCTTCTAAACCCAGCTGGCTGGCCCCACTTTGAGTATTCACCAGCCAATGACTCCAACTGTAAATCAGCTAATGAGTAGACCTGGCTCCAAGTCCCAAGGTCAAGTCGCTTTACTTTTCTCAGCTTCAGCACTCTGCTCCTTGCCCTTTCTCCCAGTCGACCTCGATGATGGAGCCATTCTTCACCCAAGTGTCAATCACCCTCTCATCTGCCAAGGAAATCCCCAGTGACCTTCCACACCCGTCCAAACCTCACTGCTGCAATGCAACTTCTCTCGTATTTTTGTGTTGGGTCGGGCAGAAACTCCATTCATTGTATTTTCCAAACTTTCTGATGATTTGAATGCATGGCAGTTTTCCACATAAAAATATAAACATGTGGCAGGCAGCAGCTATATCCCATGCACCTTTATGATACGGAAACAGCACCTGATGCATAGAAGGTCCTCAATAAACGTTGACCTTCATACACAGATTCACCACTTTCTAAGTGCAGCTATGCACAGTCGATTAACTTCTCAAAACTTGCCTCTCATATGTAAAATGGGGTAAATGATATTCCATGAGGTGATCGTGGCCATTAAATAAAAACATGGACACGAAGTATCTCAGCATGGGACGGAATCTCAAGGTGCCACTGGATGCATCTGCCCATGAGGCCCACTTCTACCTCTGAGCAGCTCTGGCTGTTAGGGAGGCATTGAACTGTGTCTTCCTGCTGGATGAAGGAGGGCGTCGCAGGAATAGCCCAGGTCTGGGCCAGCCACGATGCCCATGCCCCATCGTGCTCCATGCAGCCTAAGCATCTATGACAACGTGCCCTTTACCTAGTGCTTGGGGGCTAAGCTGACCTACAAAACATGCAGGTGCTTTCCCTCTTAAATCACAGGCCTTTATTTAATTTGTAGGATTCTCATCAGAAACATTTCAAAGAACATAATATATTTCCCTGCCAATTGTCCCAGATAGTGTGGATTGTCTCACCAAGCCACAGATCAGAATGACTACACCGATTTCTTTTTTTAAAGTGATATTTGTGGGGCTGTTGAGTGTGTGTGTGTGTGTTGGGGGGGTGGGTTGGTCTTGTGTCCTTAGGATGCTCTGCTTGACATGATTGTGGCAGTTTCTAATAAGCCCTTTCTATGCCTTTCTGAATCTCTTGCTTCTACTTTGCTTAAGAAGCGCCAAACAAAAGATTTTTAGTAATTCTATAGAGTAAGAATAAATAGGATCATCTATTTATCACCACCGTGAGGGTCCTCTAGGAGCAAAAGGGTTTTGTGCTATCTACTTTGGGGGTTCAGGTTGTTTCTTATTTTCTTCCATTTGGCTATGTGCCGAGCAGAAGCATTTATATAATTTCAGTTGAGTATCCCTTATCCAAAATGCCTGGGACCAGAAGAGTTTCTGATTTTGGGAGGTTTTCATGTTTTGGAATATTTGCATAGGTTTTACTGGTTGACTATCCCTAAACCTGAAAACCCAAAATCTGAATTAATTCAAAATATAAAACCTCGTGGCTGGGTACAGTGGTGCACACCTGTAATCCCAGCAGCTCGGGAGGCTGAGGCAGGCTAGCCTTAGCAAATTAGCAAGGCCCTGTCTCAAAGTAAAAAAAAAATAATAAAATAAAAAAGGCTGGGGATGTGGCTTTGTGGTTAAGCATTCAATCCTGGAAAAAAAAAAAAAAAAAAAAAACCCTCAAGTGCTAGTCTGCCCCACTCCTGATCCCATCTATGCCCTCTCCACCTTGTTTGATCTTAGAAGGCTGATCCCTAAGATTACCTAGGTTCTCCTGACCCCTGGGTTTCATTTGAGTATGATCGGTGGGAGGCACCATGAGGCTCTTGGAGAAAAGGAGAGAGAAGTTGAGGTTATAACTTTGCTCAGTCCCTTTTTCGGATCACATTTCCTGGCAGGGGCTGCCCCCAGCTCCTCCCAGGTGGCCTCTCCTTGGAGACTCCAGGCCTCATGATCTCTGACAACACCACAGGGGCAGGTGTCTGGTGGCTTCCTCATCCCTTCTTTATTCTTTTAATGCTACCCACGTTCTTGAAGTCTTCCATCTGTTAAAGGCTCTTGAACCCATCTGGGTGGGTTCTGTTCCCTGCCAGGATCTGGCTAAAAAGTCCATCCAATCAAGGTAGTTCTTGCACCCACTAAGCACTCAATGCTGGGGATATAGTGGAGAGCATGACGCAACGTCTTAGTCTTCATGTAGACGGAAGCAAGTGCAGAAAGAAAGACCTTGAACAATGGTGGTGACGAGCATTTTCAAGAGGGGTATGGAGAGCTTTGGTGCCTCCTAAATGTGGGGAGGTGGTTCTCACATGCAGAAATGCAGTCATCCATAGATACGGCTAGAACAAAGTCATCATCCCCAGTTTTTTCCTGCCTTGCTTCACCATAAACAATAGAGTTTCCTTCTTCCAGGTCAAAAATTGTCAAAGGGAAATGATCATCCAATTTCCCAAACACTATCACCGGGATCCCCAGAGAGGTGTCCCACAGCCCTAGAGGTGACAGTGAGGGAAAAGGACAGGCTCTGATGGGAAGAGCAGAGCCCACGTTGCCACAAAACTAGAAATACCTTGAACTTTCCCATGTCCCCAATAGATGTCATCAAGTTCTTCCAAACACTGTGATTTCTCCCCTGTCCCCAAGAGAACACTCCATGTAACATAAAATAGTAATACCAAATCCAAAGGTAAAAGGGAAGACATCATTACCAGATTAATACATCATGAAAAAAATTCACATTTCTGATAGATACTTAACAGCGCATTGGTGATTAAATTAATTGTACGTGGCGAACAGAAAGATAGCTCTTTAATGCATGTTAAATATGAACAATTGGAGATAATAGCAGCCTCCGCGTCTCCTCTTTGCTGCTTGCTTTGTCAATGAGATGTACTTCTGTGGGGAAGAAAGCGATGGTTGGGAATGTGATCACCTTACTCAATGAAGGCCAACGTGGCTCCCCACCATGCCAGAGCCACCAGCCATCAGTCCTAATCATAAATGACCGGAACCAAATGGATTCAGGCAGCCACGCTGACTACTGAGTTAAAAAGTTTTATATATCAAGAGTCTGAATGCCAACTAAATCAAAACCTTTCCAGGGAAATCAAAGGGCCAGCAGCCTCTGCATGCTTCTGCCTAAGGTTTTGTTTTGCCGTCCGGAGGCGGTGGGGTTGGGTGCGTCCCCATCTGGGGGCAGCTGTGCTTGTCCCATTACCCCCGAGAGTCAGCCGTCACCTTTGCATTAGGAGATCCGGGTGTGGGGAGCAAAGAGAGGCAAACAGACTGGTATGATGTCAGCATGAACTGATGGCTCCCACAGGCATGGTCATCAGCTCCATGACATAATAACGGCTTCCATTACACCCGGGGGGGCTTCAAAGTTCTTCCAAAGATAACAGAACACAACGCTGGAAGCCCCAGGAAACTTCCACCACACTTTCAGATGTTTTATACAGTTACCGATCTTTTCATTGTTGGGGGGAAAAAGAACTGAAAGGAAACAGAATATTGAATTTGGGATGAATCAGCGCTGGAAAGTGATTTCATTACAAATTCCAAATGTTCAAAGAGATAGTGGCAATTAAAAAGCTTCAAGGGGTCGCCGGTTAAAGCGGCTCTGGGGCAAACTTTTCTCAAGCTTGGCAGACGGGTGTAATTCCCAATTTGGAGAAGATGAAAATCTGAGTGTGTTTGAAAGGTATTGTGCTGACGGGTGAGCAAATGAAAAATGAGCCACAAAGAGTGTGTAAGACGGGAGGGTGTGGAGACCAGCGTTTGCCTCCCCGCTCTGGCTCCTGCTAGGTATTTGTCTCTGGGCCAAGTACTTAATATCACTGAGGCTTAGTCCTCCCAACTCTGCTGCAGAGGTAGTTATCATCATATCAAGTAATATATTTGATATATTAATTATTTCTACTTTACAGATGAGGCTTTTACAGCACCGCATCACGATGCTTCGATTACTATGACTGTCTGTAAACGTTCGGTATCATTGAACACTGCTGCTCCCAAAGGAGCGCTTTTCCAACACGTATGGGCGCTGCCCCTTTAAGTCCTCCTAGTCCTGTGTGCCTAATTTACAGATGACGAACTTGAATTGCAGAGACGCAGGCTGCCTGCTTAAGATCACAGAGCGGGAATTTAGACCCAGGCCACCTGGTTCCAGCCTATATGGGCAATCGTTGCCCTCTATACACACCTGCATAGGAAGCACACACATGGCCTCGCACAGCACACAGCAGACTCACATGGATGCACACGTATACACAGGAACACGTGTAAACACACACGCACATACCCGGGCAAATCCTGCACTCTGACCCATCTATGGGGCCACCGCTGGGTTTCTGCCGTCTGATTGACCTGGGTGAAGGCCCCGCAAGTCCACTTAACTTGAAAGGCTGTGGGCAAGTCCCTTAATCTCTCTACAACTCAGTCCTTGATCGGTGCAATGGGAAAACTGATAGAACTTATCCCTTAAAGTATTTATTTATTTTTTTGTGGTGCTGGGGATTGAACCCAGGGCCTTGTGCTTGCGAGGCAAACACTCTACCAGCTGAGCTATACCCCCAGCCCCCGCCCTTAAAGTATTGTAAGCATTAAGCATCTTGAAAGCCTTTAGCACAGCGCCTGATGCTTGGGAAACACCTGAGAGGTCAGCTGTCATTATTCAGTGCACACAAACAAGCACTGGGCAGTTCAGAGTCTCTCTCTCTTTTCTGCTTCTCTCCTCTCTCTGTCCACACACACATATGCACACCAGCACACACACAGCTCTGTGGTAATCCCAGGCATCTCTGCCACGGCCCCTTGCAGAAGCAGATGTGTCTGGCACAGCTCTCTGTGCCAACAGGGATTCCCTCATAGCATCTGACAGCTACGGAGGGAGGTGGGAGGAGGGGCTGCCACCAACCTCCCTGATAGCAGATGTCCCTTCAGCTCTCAGACCCTCTTCCAGCCCCCGTCTCCACAGCCTCTGGCCTGCTGGGTGTGTGAGCTGTTCTGAGGGTCCCCACAGGTAGATTCCAGCACCAGGTGCAGTCCTCACCTGGGATCCGCCTTGGAGGGCAAGACTTCCAATGGCACCTGGAAATGGGCAGAGACCCAGGAGTGGGGATGGGTGGAGTGTGCCGCACCTCCTCTGCAGGCTGGCTGACTGTATTCAGTTTGTCTCCTTGCACAGCCCCTGGGAGGCCCACGCGGCTGACCGCTGTGTTTATTTGGGGAGGAGCAGTGGGCATTTAGCCCCTTACTTGATAAGATGTGCAGCATGAAGTAAAAGTGAGCCTACTGCCCATTGGCATTTTTCTAGAGTGGTGCCCAGGACGTATGAAGCCCTGGCATCCACAGGTGTGTTCTGGGCCTCCCGAGAGCTTGTTCTCCAGCAGTCAGATCCAGATCTGGGGAAAGGAGAAAGGACTAGAGGAGGGGAGCAGGGGGCCCCCTGCCCTGTGACAGCTAACCTGTCAGAAGCACCACCCCCCGCCCCCGACAGTGAAGGGAAGAGAAGGGAGACTAAAGAAGAGATAAGAAGAGGTAAGTAGGAAACACACACACTCAAGACAAAAAATGCAGCAGAATCTCTCATCCTGGCCTGGGCTGCCATCCGTTCAACTTAGTGTATCGGAGGCGATTCCACTGAAAGAAACCAATTGTCAGCTATGAATTTGCCTCAGAATTCGCTGGTACCTTCGAGTCCCAACTGACCTGGTTTTCTTTTTGATTCTGGCAATTTTGGAATGTGTATGGGAGGTACTTTCCTTGATTTATTTACTTTCTTCCAAATTTTTAGAATGGATAGAATTAAGGAGGGAAAAAATGGCTACATGAAAGAAACGAGCTCTTACAACTTTTCTAATCTTAGTGGCTATCAGCTTTTCTAAAGTGGACACTAACCTAAATTTGGTCCCTGATACATTAATTCTGTAGAAATCATGGAACGCTGTGTCTGGAGACCTCAGAGTCCCGGAGCCCCTGTCCTCCATGCTTACAGTCTAGAGGAGGAAGAAAATGTAACATAGGCTGGTGGGTGCAGTAGGAGACGCATCTGGTAACTAGCTCACACCTGCTCGACCTGACCTTTAATTGCAGCCTAGTTAGGCAGGTTTGCAGAGAGAGCCAGTGGACCCAAGATCTTAAGCAGCCACCTCCACAATGCACCCTGTCCCTGTCCTCTCCTGATTTGTCCCAGCTCCCTTATTCCTGTGTCCTGGACTCATTTCCCTACTACCTATACCCAGGTTCCTAGCTCAAGGTTTTGCTTTTTCTAGAAATGGGATTCCAACAGGGTGACCCTAAGGACATCAAAATAGTGGTACTTTGTCTGGTAATGGGTGGACCAGATGCTGAGTACTGAGTGGGCTTTTGCCAAGTAGACCTGGGTGCAAGAAGGAGAGGTGGAAAAGCTACCTATGCAGAAAGCAAAGCCAGAGCTAGAAAAAGCATGATCTGTTTGGGGAGCAGCAATTAGTTTAGACTGAACGTGCGCTCGCTCAGAGAAATATGCTTATGGAATAAGATGGAAGAATTCTTCCTTGTCCTCCATGATAAAGCCAAGAATGCATCTTTGGCATCTCAGTGTGGGCTGTGACAGATGATGGTCTTTTAAAAAAACACACCTGCACATTGTAAAAGACGTGCAAGAAGATTTTTGATGGTAGGTACCAGTTTTCAGATTCCTGGGGCAAGAAAGCAAGTGAGGGCCATTGCACACCAGGCGGATTTTGTCTGAGCTCAATTCCTTCACCTGTAAAATGAGCCCATATGTCTCAACCAGAACTGAGTGACTGGTACCCATTTTGTTACAATGCAGACTGTCAATACAACCAATCAAGTTAGGAAAAATAAGCGTGTTTGGCCAAACCCTTTATGACCACGATGACAGACTGCATCCAGCCAGCCAGGCTTTTCTGGGAAGCCCATTCATAAACAGCTTCCAATAAGTGAAATATTCCAATTTAACACAGCAGGGCCAGGGAAGGGCATGCGAGTAAAAGGCAGAGGGGGCTGGAAATGTAACTGTACATTTTGACATTAAATGAATTACATGGAAATTATATGCAAATCATTATGTAAATGTGGCATATGTTGTTTTTGAGTTAACAGCTTGGACACTTTCAATAATTACAGCATTTTTCAGGGTGAATTAAGAGCCCCAATAAACTATATTTAGGAACTACTACAGATGAACAGGATTTAATGGTTTTTGTTTTTTTTATTTTAAGTGACTCGAGTTAAGAGAGAAACTTGGAATTCTCTCCCTGAGTCCCATAAAGGGCACTATATATTATACAATATTCTTTTGGTGAAACAATGATCTATGACAATTAATAAGCACATTAATGCCAAAAAGCCTTTGAAAATATGGACTTCTCGAGAGAGCAAGGCTTTATCTTATTTTATCCTTCTGTACCTTGTGAACAGATGTAAAAGATTAAAATGAAATATCCTTCTCTCTATTGCATTATTCTTCCATAATTTAAGAAAAAGAAGCCATACATCACATCATAAGATGTACTGCCACTGATGCCATTGTTCCTTCAGAGACAGTTGCCTGGAACACCCTTATTTTTTCCATCTAAAAAGGAGCTTTTCTATTACTTTGCTTCTTAACTCTTTCAAAATGTTTATTTTCTGTATGTTTATTTTCTGAGCAAATGCAGCCAAGGTCCATTCAGGGTGGGGGTGCTAGTGAAATGAGGACTTCGGATTTCTTTTATAGACCTTTCATTTCTGGGAATATTTTGGATGAGATAACCTGGCGACTCTCTAGTGACCAAACCTCTAGGAATGCCGTATGACATATAATGAGCATCCTTTTAAATGCAAAGCTGGGCTTGGAAAAAAAAAATCGGGGAAATCCCCAAAGACTGAAAACAAAGAAGCATTTGAAGACTTGAGGGGTTACATGAGAACTGATGCTACAGCTATCTTGGGATGGGGTTCTTCACTGCCAAGCTGGACAAAGTAGGAATTAAGGCTTTAGCAACCACACAGAGAGAGGAGTTAAAGTTGCATGTATACTTAAAACCAGGACACTCCAAGAGCCACAGCCTCAGTGATAGGATGGACTAGGAAATCTCTTCAGCATAGGAAGATAAAGCAGTTTGACTGTCTAGACCTGAGCCTGGGTGAAAAAAAAAAAATATCTCCTATGATAATTCATAGCATTAAAGGTGAGTGGTCTCAACTGGGAATACCCCTAGGGACACCTAGTCGATATAAACAAGCCCCCAAAAGATTCCCACACATAAAGCCTTACTAAAGATGAGCTCACAATGCAAAATTACAAAATGCAAGACAAACTTCCTCTGTACACAAAAGTTGAGCCGCAACTCTTTTCCTCCACCAGCCAGAGGTAAGAGGTTGATGGCCTAAAAGGAGATATCTCTCTCTACCACCTGGATACACAACCCCTGACAACTGCTTACTACCCCATGATCACGGTTGCTAATGGAGAACCCTCCGTAAAGTCCATGTGAAGAGTCAGACACATAACAG
Source organism: Glaucomys volans (assembly GCA_020662805.1). Lineage (NCBI taxonomy): Eukaryota > Metazoa > Chordata > Mammalia > Rodentia > Sciuridae > Glaucomys > Glaucomys volans. The sequence continues at coordinate 791,536 of JAJEJO010000366.1, forward strand.
AAAAAAGGAGAAAATCCCATCTTTTTATTGTGGATGGAAAGGTGGTCATGAGTCCCAAATACCCAGGGCCTCCATCCTGCCCCCTTGAATGTCCAACTCTCTATACTCTGTGCAGCTTTCTAGAACTGAACATGCTGCTTCTCAGAGTATTGCACCCAAAACATGGATCCCAGAAGGAGTGAATCTGTATTGAGGTCATCTGAAGTAGCACAACAGGCATGCTGGACAGGGCTTCCAGGCATGGCGGTGAGGCCGTGGACGAAGCTGACCTAATATACAAGAAAAAGAAATCTGAGGGAATGCAAGTTCCTACGGCAACTGTGTCCATGAGTGACGGCTGCTAATAATTCCCACTCCCTAATGAGGAGCTTTCAGTGAATCCCCGCTCCATTCTAAGCTCAGTCCCATTCCCTTGGCCTGTTTTTAAGGACCTCGATGATTTTGCTCAATCTATCCTTCTAACAATGTCTTCCAGGGCTCTAAGCAAAGTGGACACTAGCTGTTTTCTCAAACTCAAGTTGTACTCCTCCATTGGTAGTGTCTTCCTTTCTGCTTGCCCCCACCCCACTCCCATATCCACATATTCAAGGGCTGCCCATTTCCTGGGGTCTGCCTCTTCCTTCAGCAGCCTTGCTAATCCCCATTCCCAGAAGCGACTCATGTGCCTGGAGATTCCATGATACTCTGCCCTGGCCTCACTTCCAGTCCTTATCATCACATCTATCTCCAGTTACAGTCACTAAGACATGGATCGGATCACTCCCGCCAGCCTGGAGCTAATGGAAACTAAGATCGTGGAAAAAGTACCTGTTGAATCATGTGAAAACGTATGAGCATTTTCTGAAAAAAAAAAAAAATTCTAGAACATCACAAGACTTACCTGTACCACAAGAGCAGAGATGTCAACGGGTCCTCGTGTCTCTCTGCCCCCAACACAGTTTGGCTTTCTGCAGGCCATAAAGACAGGATCCAGAAGGACAGTGCTTCCAACATTTCAGTCACCTGAGTAGCAGCTTTATGTAATTTTGTTATCTGCATAGGATCCTTAATATCATTACCATTTTTCTTTTTTTTTCATTTTATTTATTTATTTTTAATTTTTTATTATTATATTTTATTTTTACAGACTTCATTTTAATTCATTGCACACATATGGGATACAAATTTTCATTTGTATGGTTGTGCATGATGGACATTCATATCATTATTGTTAATCACACATGTACATAGGGTAATGATGTCTGTCTCATTCCACCATTTTTCATACCCCCAACCCCTCCCCTCTCATTTCCCTCTACATAATCTGGATGGAATTGGAGAATATCTTGCTAAGTGAAATAAGCCTAGCCCCAAAAAACAAAGGCCGAATGTTTTCCCTGAAAAGTGGATGATAATATAAAATCTGGTTGGGGGGCGGTGAGAGAAGAATGGAGGAACTTTAGACCATTTTTCTTTAAATCAACTTGCTTCTAAAAATCCAGATAGAATATATTTTAAAAGGAAACTTTATTTTTATCTCGACCCTAAAAATCTTAACACATCCTGAGTTCCCCAACAAAAGGACAGTTAAAATAAATGTCACGTGACATTGGAGTTCTGAAGGGCCTAGAGGCTTGCTTACCTCCTGAAGGAGGACAGTCTTTTCCATAGATGAAATGCAAGCTCAGATGTGTCCCAGGGTTTCTCCAAGGTCACCTGAGAAGTGAAGGCCTGAGCCAAGGTCGGACTCAGGGTCCTGAATTTCCCAGCCCTGAGATTTCTCCCTCTGCAGCATGACCTGTCCTCTCAGACACACGTTAAGAAAAGGCCTCAGACAATCTGTTTCACCACAAGTAACATGAGCATGGCACCCCTCACGCTCCCCAGCCAGGTTTTCTTCATCGGGGTCCCTAGACCCACAAGTTTTTTGTGAATCTGTAGGAATCAGTTTTCCCTTTTCAAAGACAACTGACGATGCTGACTATCAAAATCAAACCGACGTAGGCTGGAGAGGATCTTCTCCTTGTCATGGAGGATGGCAGAATAACTGGGCGTGAGTTCTCCAGCCGTCCCTCTTGGTCAACAGTCATTTTCTTTGTTAACTCTTGTGCGATGGGGTTTTATCTCTCCCTTCACATCCCCTGTTTTGCCACCAAGTACAGTAATAAGAAAAGGTAAATTCTACCAACTCCTCCATCTCTACTTCGTCTGCCCGTAAAAACCACTCTTTTCCACAGTTTCATTATGCTAGTCTGAAGCCTCTGTGTTATTACTGGCAAAAGAATGAAGTGTGGTAAAATCATCAAAAGTCCAGGAGGAATGGAAATCATAAAGTAATTTTATTTTCATCAAATAAGTACTTCATATAAAGTTATTATGCACTTTAAGGCTTTTGCGGAAGATGAATATTTGCTACATTAAAAAATGACAATATTCCAAAGCAATATGGGTTTCCTTATAGAATCAAATACAAACGGAGGTAAACATCTCTTCACACTCACAACAAATGAAAAGGAAAATTGAAATGTTACCATTTTGCAAAACCCAAGGAATGGAAAGATTTAGGCATTGAATATCTGTGGCTACTAATATCACAAAAGAGACACACACTTACGCACTTCCCTGATCAAAGAACACACCACTGTCTGTGTGCTTCCTAAGTGGATCACACACGAGTCCAATCTAGTGCTGAATTCCATTGAGGAAAAATGGCAGGGAGATGTACTGAAAGGTACCCTCAATTTGCAATTAGCAAAATCCAGACCATGGGATACTCTTTGCTGTTGGATGTATATATGTATGTATGCATTTATTTATTTATTTTTGTGATACTGGGGATTGGACCCAGGGGTGCTTAACCACTGAGCCACACCCTCAGCCCTTTTGAGACAGAGTCTCACTAAGTTGCTTAGGGCCTCGCTAAGTTGCTGAGGCTGTGATTACAGGTGTGCGCCACCATGCCTGGCCAGACTATGAGATACTCTTAAGGTCAAAATGTTCTAAGTTCCTCAATAGAAAAAGTCAAGGCAGAGAAAAGGGTGAAGAGAAAACCTATAGATGGAAAGAGACTCTAAAAATGCAAATTTTTTTTTTAAATGGGTAAGACTAAAGTGTCCAGGGATACCTACTTGAGTAATAAAACTACTTAAAATACAAGGAAGTGGGCTGGGGTTGTGGCTCAGTGGTAGAGCACTTGCCCGGAATGTGTGAGGCACTGGGTTCAAGTCTCAGCACCACATATAAATAATAAATAAAATAAAGGTCCATTGACAACTAAAAAAATACTGGAAAAAAAAAAAAGGAAATGACACTTGCAATTTCAATTTGAAGATCACAGCAGGGAGGGTCGGTCAAGGATGGTGTGATGGGGTTGGGGCACCTACAAACATCATCTGGGGTGACTGGTAAAGTCCTAGTTCCTGATTGGGCAGTGACCACAAAGATGCTTGTGATATAATAACGTCAGAGCACATATTTTGGAGTATTTTTTTCTGTCTTGCTATACTTTAAACCAAAAACAAAGAAAATGAAAATAGAGTTTTCAAGTTTTCAAGAAGGCCCCCGTCAGTGATCGGCAAGCTGCATAGGCTTCTGAGTCACAGACCAAGTTAATCTGTTCACAGAGAAGCTGACACCATTGTGTGAGGTTATTTACCACTCAGCAGAATCTGCACATGACCTTGCTGTTCCCAAATCCTCTGTGCATCTCTTGGAACACTTTGCTGTAATGATTATTCCCAAAAAAAAAATAATTAAAAAGGGGAGAAAAAAAAAAAGGAGAAAAAAGTGAATGCAGAAAAAAGAAAGACCCTTGACTCACTGGTTTGCCCTCCTGGTTTTGCAAAGATCACTCTAAGAGATTTTTTTAAAAACCCAACAAAGTTGGAAACATCTCCAGTGCAGATGATCAAAGACCTTCCTATGGGGTACTCCTTCATAATTGAATCATGCAAACTGCTGAGAAGCTCATACCCAGCCTACATTTTCTGTGATGTTAACCTATTATTCCTGGCCCCCTTGTGTACTTATATTATTCTCAAAGATATCTGTAAATAGTCCCTTACCTTCTATGTTATCAGTCAAACAAACATGTACAGGAGAAGTTGGATGCATAAATAGTCTCTGCTCATATATTTGCAGTTCAAAAGATTGGCCCACAAAGGGGAACACTGGAGTTAAAATTCTCTCTTTAGAAGTGCTTAGATATTCACAGGAGCAGAGACAAAAACCTTCATTGTGGTGGAGACAGACAGCAGCTTCATGGATGCAGAGGGCAAGGAACACTGCTGTGCTTCATCGTTTGTTATTTTAAGACTGGTCATTATTTTGCTAGATCTTTCTAAGATATAATCATTTGAATCTTTTCAGAGGTGAGAAAACCCAGATTCTAACTTCAGGTGGCTGATACTTTCCTCTTGAAATGGATTCACCTTGGGGAGGGAGAGTGGCCAAATGATATTGTTATACTGTGTGCCTGATTGAGTCTGTAAGAACAATCCCACCACCCTGGGCAAAGACAACACACCAGTGAAAAAAGAAAAGGAAAAAAATGACCCCCACACATAAAATGAAATGGATTCATCTCTTGGGTTTGGATTTAACCCAAACCTTAACCGATGCTTTCCACTTTTTAACAGCAGAAACTGAGGTCCATAGACATGAATGCACTCTCCCCAGTTCAATCAGGAGAGTCAAAACCAGGATTTGAATGCTGAGTTCTTAACTTGAGCTGTTTCTGTAGTTCCAAAGCAAATTGAGATAAGAGATAGTCATCAGTCTCCTGGGACTGGGGTAGGGATGGAGGAGGAATCAGGAATGTCACCATAGCCAAGTATGGTGTGATCACAGCAACTAGGGAGGCTGAGGCAGGAGGATTGCAAGTTTGAGGCCAGTGTGGGCAACTTACACATTCTTTCAAAATAAAAACTAAAAAGTGCTGGGGACATAACTCAGTGTTACAGCACACCAGGATTCAATCCCCAGTACCAGAAAAAGAAAAAAAAAAAAATGTCACTAGGAAGACGTAGCTGGTCTTGAGATGGGTCCTCTCCTAAGTATCAAAGAAACTGAACAGCCTCCTCAGACTCTCAGAAGAAGCTGGTCAGCCTAGGAAACACATTTTCAGGAAGGATTTGAGAGTTACCTTTTAGTCATTAGGTCCCCTAGAAGCCGGGACCGTGGCATCACCAGGAAGCGCACACTCAGTACAACTTTGGAGAGAAGTAGGTAGATGAACGAAGGCTAGGAGAAGATGTGTCCCTGCTTGGAAGCACAGCTGACAGAGGTGACGTCAGAGCCAATGCCACCCCCGACCAACCTGAATCCCCCCCCACCCCGGGCCCTGCGGGGGGTGATGTTGGCAGAGCTTGGGGTCAGGATGCTGTCGGCCAAAATGATCTGAACGACTGAAGGACATTTCACCAATCTCCTCTGTCTGCCTCTGTCTGGAAACACGTGGGATGCAGTTAGGACAGATTTGTGAGACCACAGATGAAAAACATAATTTCACTTCTGATCGATGTAGTCAAATCCTCCTTCCACTCCAGGGCATCCAGAAATCAAGATGTTATCAGTGGAAAGCCGTACATACGAAAATCTTTCCAACGTCAACGTTGTTCCAAAGGAAACGACATCATTTTTTTCCCTCTGTACTTTGGAAGCGGCCAGAATCCCTCCAGGGCAGAACCAAACAGCTACAATTAGCCAACTAATTTGGATCAACGAGAGGGGTTCTGTTCGCCCCGATCAAAATAATCAGCATTTTGTGGACCCGCACCCCCCAATGACTCCAGCCTGATTCTGAATCTTGGTGTTTATTCTATGCAAGGAAACAATATATTACACTATGCAATTTGGGGAGAAGGTCTTTTTTTTTTTCTTTTTTGACATTAGATCGATTGGAAACCCGTGGCAGAAGAATTCCACATGGATAAGGGAGAAGAGATCCAATTAAGTAGGAAATGCTAATAAGCTCGCCGCGTGAGCGCTGAGGCCTGCCGGGAGAGTCCGTGTCCACAAAGAAAATATTAATTTTAAGCTCAAAGAAAAAATAAGAGTGGTATGTTAAGGGGGGAGGAGAGTAAGGAAACAGCGTCAGGATATTTATATCAACTGTCGCTCCTGTTTTCAGACGCCCTCGCCCTCTGAGCTTCCATCAACACGCCCTGTGATCACAGCCTCCTCTCTGATTGAGTGGGGAGATGTCAGCCAAGGAGAAAAACACGTGGAGGATCTGCTAACCATGTGTGTCGTCTCCGATGTCAACACGGGAGGAATAGGGGGAGGCCAGCAGGCCTGGCTTCCCCGCCGGCCGGGACAGCCAGGCGGGCTGACGGCCTTTCCAGCTATCTCTTCATTATCATCATGGCTGTTAAGAGGTCGGTGAGGATTCAGGGTGAGCCCAGCACACAAGGCCCTGGTGCCCGGGACTCACCCAACACCCCAATGCGTGTGGACTCTGGAGTTCAGAGCCTGACTTTCACTGCAGCGCTGAAGCCTGGATCCTTCTGGAAACACTGGGAGCTATTTTTTCTATTTTTCTTCCTTTC
>JAJEJO010000366.1:798162-821196 GCA_020662805.1 Glaucomys volans
GTAGACAGCTTCAGCCTCAGGTCAGCGAGGGCACCTCCTCGGGTCTCATCTAGGGGCCGTGTTCCAGGTGGGGGGTGTGGCAGGGAGAGGGGCGGGCTGGTGTTCAGAACCAAATTCTGGTTGGAGCTTCGTGGGCACGTCTCCTGGGTGACATTGGCCGAGTCATGAAGCCCCTGGAGTCCTGATTCACTGCAGAGAGAAAAGCTGGGCCCAGAGACCTTAATATACGGGCAATTCACAAGGGGATCTCATCCAACAGAGATTCTGGTGAGTACACAGGCTTTCTTTTTTTAACCCAGGGGCGCTTAACCACTGAGCCACATCCCCAGCCCTTTCTTGTATCTTATTTGCTCAGAGCCTCGCTAAGTTGCTGAAGCTGGCTTTGAACCTATGATCTTCCTGCCTCAGCCTCCCCAGCCTCTGGGATCACAGGTGTGTGCCACCATGCCCGACTGATTCTACATTTCTAACTGGCTCCCAGGTGATACCCAAGCTGCTGGCACAAGGACTTGTCTTCCATCAGTGAAGGTGTAAATTGTTCCGGTGCGTCTCTGCTGCTTTGGACTGCCTGGCATCTAACGCCTCACTCCGTGTAAGCCACCTGCTTTCTTCTAGAGAGTCCCACTCCAGCTGGGTGGGACTGGTACTGATCCTGACCCCCATTCCAGTGATAGGCCCATATTTAGGCCTAGCCAAGCAAAGCATCTTGTCTCTGTGTTGGGCTCCTCTCTGAGCACGTGACCCATGGCAGGTTAATGGAACGAAGCCCTCTGGCTGCTGTAATGGTGAAGGTGATGTTCTCCTTACTGGCATTACTAAACCAAAGCTAAGAGATGAGTTAGAGACTTTGGAAAGCCATTTCATCCCATCATGGTAAAGACCGCCTGAAAATAAATACAGAAGAAAACAAAGCTGAGTCATCCAAGGACGTCATTTCTGCTTCTAGATGCAGCCATTCCTGAAGACGGACAATCCTGGCCTCTTTGGCTACACAAGCTAATCACCAATGTGATCGCTATGGACAGGATATTCGTATGTCTTATCTGCATTTCCAACATTATCTCTTTATTAATCTAGATCCAAGGTCAGTGGCTTTTCTGTAAAGGGCCAGAAAGTCTGTATTTTGGGCTTGCATAAGGTACCCTCTGTAGGAACTATTCAGTTCCTCGTTGTGGCACCAGAGAAGTCACATATAGACAAATGTTCCAACAAATTTTATTTACTGAAGTAGGCTTCCACTCTGCAGGCCATTGTTTGCCAGCCCTTAATCCAGACAATCGGTAAAGAGCCCTGATCTGTTGTATTTTTCAGTTTCCATGATGCGAACACCCCCACCGTGACGGTCTGCATGCCACCTGGGTCACATCACTGATGGTAGCACCGGGAAGAGAAGATACACCACCTCCCCATGATCAAGTATTTCCACCAAGACAAGGAATCAAGACAATAGCGAGATGTAGCCAGAAAAATCAGGAATTGATGAGTTACCTTTATCACCTCTGTGCTGACATGATTTCTTTAACCGTAAGTTTAGACAGCTTACTTTTTAATAATAGCTTTGTCTTGCCCAGTTTACAAAATTTCTGGAATCTTAGCAGCCGGCTCTCATTCGGAAGCCCTGGCTGTCTCCAGCACACCAAGGCACCCTCTGCAACCATTTTTTTTTTTTTTAAATAGTTCAGAAGTGAAATAGAGAAGCCAGAGTCCAAAGATATCACATCAAAGTTTGGAAAGGGATTAACAACATCTTCAGGAATCGCGGTTTAAAATTCCAGCGTATTAGACGAGTCTTTTTTGAAATGGTAATGTCTCGTACCTGAGTAGAAAAGACAATTAAGATAATGTGTTAATTTTCCCCTCGAATCTGACAGTAATATTTTGATCCTGTTAATTATCCAGAGAACAGAAAATATATAAAACGCGCCAGCTCCTCGCAGGGTTGACGTGCTGGCTGCCTGGTTAAGTAGGCGCGCTTAGCCCATAATTAGCTGCTTGGAATGCAATTTCCATTCCTTCCTAAATACACCCACTAAAAAAATAAAGCAACGTGGGGTTTCAGAGCTCCTCCAATCTGGTGTTCCCCTGGGAAGCCAGCCAATGATTATTTACTAAGAGTTATCCTCCTTTCAAAACTATCAGAAAATAGCGATCCTCTTGCTAATGATTTCTGGCAGAAGCCGGTCAATCGATGGCTTCAGAACAACCAAAGACCATGTCATTATAGCCCCCGTGCGCTAGCCTTCTGCAAAGGCTAAACCTATCGATGGCACTAACTGGCCATTTTAATGAGCATTCATTATGAAAGGGCACCCTATGCAGTGGGCAAAGAAATCCATAAGGGGAAATTGTGGACCCAGAATTATTTTCGTAAGCTAGGGAACTGGGCTTTCTACATAATGTTATAGGTTCAGGGCATGATTTTTTTTTTTCTGAATAGAAATCATGGATCGTTTAGCTTATGCATTTCCTAGTATGAACTTTATTTACTCTTTTAAAACAGAGTTCTCCAGAGAAGCAGAGCCTATCTCTATCTAGGCTATAGATAGAGATAGAGAGATTTATATAGGAATTGACTCACGTGGTTTCGGCTGAGACATCTCATGATCTGCCACCTGCAAACTGGAAGAAGGTTAGTGGGGACGTTTCAGTCCAACCCTGAAGGTCTAAGGACCAGGGGAGCCAAGGGTCAAAGTCCCAGTCCAGGTCTGAAGGCCAGGTCCCAGGAACACCGTGATCTGAGGGCAGGAGAAGCTGGATGTCTCAGCCGGGGCAGAGAAGGGAGGCCAACCTGCCTCTGCCTTGTGGTTCTCTTGGAACCTTCTACAAGGTTAGCAGACGCCCACCTGCCCTGGGGAGAACAGTCGACCTCACTCTACTGAGTTGAATGATAAACTCATTAGGAAACAACCTCACAGGCACACCCAGAAATAGCGTTCACCAGTTATCTGGGCATCCCGTAGCCCAGTCAAGGTGACATATAAACCTGGACACTGTACTGCTCCTACCTCCAGGGAAGTTCATGAGGGTGCTGAGAGCTTTGGTTAGGGTGGTGGCATTTGATCATGTCATCCATGATATTGTACGTACCATCAATGTCAATAGCCCTACCCATGTCACTGTCCTTTGTAATATTCCTCTTGTGTGTCTGTGTGTCTCATCTCTGATATTTCAAGAAAGCACATTAAGGTAAAAATAATACTGGACCTGCGGGCAGAGAACCCACATCTAGGCTTACACTCATTCTCTCTTTTCTGTTCTAGGACTTGAGCCTGGGCTATACTACCCCTGAGCAACATCCCCAGCACTTTTTATTTTGAGCCAGGGTCTTGTTAAGTTGCCCAGGGGAACCTCCAACTTGCCATCCTCCTGCCTCAGCCTCCTGAGTAACAGAGATCCCAGGCAAGAGTCACCATGTCACCATGGCCTGCTCTATTTTTTAAACATTTTTATTATGATTATTAACATATTCAATGTACAAATGAGTGGGTTTCACCGTGACATTTCCATACATGCTCTTTCTATTTCTAATTATTAAAGACAAAGTACCTTTAGGTGTCCACATCTGTGAGGAGGGTCCTTGGCGCATCCAGGAAGCACTTTCTGATCCCCTCCACGAGGGCAGGATGGCGATTTTGGCCTTTGGATCCCCACACTGCAGCCTCGTGCGCACAGAGGTGTACCGACTGCAGGAAGGAAGCCTGCCTTTCCTAATTTTCGGCGTACGAGGTGGAGCTGGGAAGGGCTGTAGGTGGGTCCTGCTGGGGGCCTGGCTGCGTGAGTTGGAATCCCAGCTCTGCCACTTAACAGCAAAGTGACCTCGGGTGACGTCACTCATCCTCTCATTGCCTCACTCCCTCGCCTGTAAACGGTAGGCTGATGACACTTCTCCACTGAGTTATTACAAAAGTGAAAAGAGTTAATGTCAGGAAATGTCCCAGAACAGGGCCTGGCGCTTGGTGCTCCGTACATACCAATGATTCTGACCTTGGTCACGATGCCTGAGGATTGACCAAACACCACTCTATCCAGCAAGTGACAGTTCGCAGGCCTGTGCCTGCTGAGATCAGGGTCATAAGAAAACATGGTTTTCCCTTGGAGTTTGGTCGGGTTCTGCAGGCCTTGATCCTGACGTACCGCCCAGTCCTGGACATTCGCTCTGCTTTCTCTGTCCTCCGTGCCTGCCCTCTGCTCCTGGGGTCTGTCATGAGGAGCTCAGGGGCCTGCTGAGGAGCAAGGGATTGGAGCTGTGACCATCCTGAGCCACGGTGGCAGTAGCTGAAGGTCAAGGTTAGCAAGCCGCCTAGAGGTCGGGAAATATAAGGAATACCTCTTGATAGGCCAGACTGTTTTTTTCTGATCCCCAAACTTGCGCTGACTCGGTGAGGCCATGAAACAGGAGGAAGGACAGCTGTTCTGCAGGGTCCTCGCTTGGATGGAAGCAAGGCTCAGCCTGGCAGACCAGGTAGGTGGTCGCTCACTTTTCTTCTGGAGATGAGTCACCAGTTCACCCTCCTCTGTGTCCTGTGCCACCAGGGAAGAAGCTGCTGTTTACATACCGATGCGGGCATGCAAACATTCCTTCACCCTCCCTTCCTCTGGAACATTCCCTCACTCTGACATCCCTTTCCCTCCAACCACTCGTTCAGTCCAACACTTGCTGAACATCTTTTCTGTGGTGCACATCATGCTGGGTGCTGGGGATACAGCAGTGACTCAGAAAAAGCTCCTGTTCACATGAAGTTCACATTCTAGGCAGCTCCCGGTCATGTCGACGCTCCTGGATCGCAGAGCGCCTGGGAGTAGTCAGGGCAGGAAGTGGGAGGCTGTCCAAGTGCCGCAACTTCTTATAGAGGGAGCGTCTGGCCATGGGGAGCTTGGTGCTCTGGCAGATGGAAAGATCATAGGCAGAGGCCACAGTCCTGGTTGTCCCTGAGTTTACCTGGCCTACTCCCCAACTCTACTCCCAGGAAGAGGCTGTGGGAGGACACTCTCTCCTGGAACAACTGGACTTTAAATACATTTCTTACTCTAAAATGAAAGGCCTTGTCTTCTGATAGAGGAGTGAAGGTAGAGCCTATTTTTAGACAGAGGGATCTAGCAGGTGCTTCTAAAAATCACGCCCTCTCCGTTTGTGATTCATTCATCGAACAAATGTTTATCGAATATCTGCTCTGTGCCAGGGATTGTGGAACCTGCTGGAAACTTAATGGTGAAGAAAACAGACAAAATCTCTGCTTGGAATTTCAGAGCCCTCAAGACAGTCTGACCTAGCCTGGGGGCTCTGGAAAGACTCTCCCCCTAACCCAAGGCTCCAGTAAAAATTTGCAAGATGAGAAGGATTTTTAAAAGCAGTATCTGAGCAGAGAGAATAGTCCGTTGTGCAAATTCCCCAGGATGGGAGGAGAGAAGGTACTCGAGAAATTAAAAGGCATGGAGAGGGGACATGAGTGATGGGAGTGGAGAGGACGAGGGCCACACCAACTGGGGCTCCCGGAGCGTGGCCAGGACTGGAGCCTGTCCGGGGGGATGAGGTGCCCTTGGCGGGTGGAGGCAGGCCGTGGGAGTAAATTCAGAGCCCCAGCTGCAGTGTCGGGGGACCACAGAGCTCTGGGGGTGACTCAGGGGACTTCTCCAGTGGTCTGGACAAGGGACAGTGGAGGTGAATCTTGGCAAGTGTAGAAGTGGAGATAAAGGAGAACAGGGGTTCCAGGCTGTGCACCCCTGTTCTGTTCTGCTCCTTCCCATTCCCTCCCTTTGTGGTTGGGGACCATGACACTTGGGTCCAGCGGCTCCCGAGAACCTAGTGCAGTGTCTGGCTTACCACCTTGATACTGAGAGAAATTACCAAGGAGACATTTGTGAAGAAGCTGTGAAGCAATAAAGGAAATGCTGGGCTGGTATGAGTCAAATGTGTGAGTGCGGAAATCCTGTGTGGTGGAGACGTTCTGAGGAGAGAGCTGGAGAGACGCAAAGACTCCTCTAAGCAGCCGTGCCATCCCCAAAAGCAGACTGTTTTTGGTTATGGATACACCGTTCTTACTAATACGGTGATTTAAAAAATTTTAGTGTTGAATTAATGCTGATTTTTAAATAAAATATTGGGAGATTTAGTATTAAAATCTGCATTTCCTAATTTTGTTGGGCTTGGGGGAACCAAGAAAAACCCGTCCTGGGCTGCACAGCAGTAAGTAGCTTCCTTTATTCGGAGTGATATGCTCTGCTTCTGTTTGCCAGTCCCCACTGCTCTCTATTGCTCTCCCCCAACATACCGTTCGCCATGTATCATCACACCTGTGTGTTGTTCTGATAGCAGGGAGGAAAGTGACCTACTTCTCATCCTCTTGTCTCTATTCTTAGTGGAAAAATGAAAGTTAGACAAAGAGGGCCCTGTGTTTTAGCAAAATAAGAAAAGCGAATATGTTTCTACAGGAAAGTGAAGAATATTTTTTGGTGTGTTGAATACGAAACCAAAGCGTGTCGGTTCTTTCTTGCTGCTATTGTTGTTTCTGAACCCTGCGTTTGGGTGTGGGTCTGCGGATCCCACACCGCTCCCTCTTTGTATGAATGCACGCATGGGCTCAGAGAGGTGAAGTGACTCATGCCCAGTCACTCAGCATCAAGGACCAGACCAAGGCTAGAAGCAGTAGGGGCAGCATACAGATTGCAGAGGGGAGAAGGTTGGAGAAATGGAAAAAGGAAAACGGCTGAGAAGTGGACACAATGGAATGGGCCCTTGGGCAGGGACCTGTTCCTCGCCTGGGTTGGGCAGGGGAGGGGCCAGCATCTTGGGAGAGATGGGGGGAGAGGGAGGCTTCTTAAAGGCCCGGAATCCAGGGTTCTCTCTCAGAAGTCACAGCCTGGTAGTGGAGTGCGAGTGCGGTAAACCTGACTTTGGCTGCAATTGACATCTGTGGGAGGTCCATGGGAGGCGCCTCGTGACAGTCACAGCAGACACAGGGAAGCTGCCCCCACGTGCTGCTCAGGAAGTAGATCAGGATGCATAGACCAGGCGCTGAGAAAACCCGACGGAGCCCAAGTCTAGGGCCGTGTCAGGCGAAGCCTGGACCCTCGCCTTCTCCCCCTCTGGGTATCAGTACTGTCACCCCTGGACTTGGACTTGGGCCAGTTGTGAAGAACTGCTGCTGCAGCCTTGGGACCTCAACTGATTTCTCCTTCTCGTGTCTTGGTGGAGCAAACTTCTGAAGGGATTTTTGTTTTTTTAAAAACCCTTCACACCAAGATTCCTTTTTAAGCAGCTAAATGGTGGAACAGCCTCTGATGTCAGTTCTTTCGAAAGGTAATTTCTGTCTCCACCTGATTGACTGTATGTCATGACATGCCGCTCTGGCCATCACTGCCCAACGGAAACAGGCGGACATTTCTCTCCTAAACACTCCAGTTGAATTATTACCTTAAAAACATCAGTTGGACAGAAAACTAAATAAAGACATGAAAGGACCAAGGAGACAAAGTATGGAAAGAACAGCGGGATTCGAGGACCCTGATTCATTGCTGATGAGAGCCTAACTGGTGAGATCCCTTGGAGTGGAGTTTAGCAGGTTACGCTGAGGACACCTGGCAGGTTCATATCTAGGGGCCGGTGCAGAGAGACCCTTGCCTGTGCTCAAAGAGCAGGGTGCACTCCCCGGATGTTCACGGCAGCCACGTTTGCAATCATGAAAAAGTCGGAACCATGGAGATGGTAACGTCCTGGCCCCGATCCTGCTCATGTCTTAAATCTAAGGACGTCAGTAATTGAAGGGAGGTTGTCCTTACAGAGTAGCATCATTTTGGAATTCCCTGATCCCCCAAGATCCTATTCCCAGGGGATCCTCACTAGTGCACATGGAGTATCATTAATGGTCCCAATCACAGATCTGGTCACGAAGAAAGGGTTACAACCAACAAACATTAAAGGGTCTGTGAGTGCCAAAGCTATCCAGAGAAAATGTCCAGCACTTAAACATCTGAGGTTTAGTTATCTTGAAAATGTCCTCCTGTAAAGCATCTTCCTCTCATGGATGCCAGCTTAATGGATCTTCTGCACATTTTTTCACCTGAATAAAATACCATTTCTCCATTTTTCAAAACATCTGGGGAAGCTTGGTTACGGAGGCAATGGCTGAGTTTTAAGGCATGGTGAAGTCTCAGGAAGGTTCCTAATGACCCAACCAGACATTGTGAAGTCTGATACACCCTTAACCCAAACTGAAATTCAAAACAAAGTCAGAAGCCATAGAGTCAAGTGGATTCCACGATGCCAGTTCCAACAGATCTGACCATCTGCACCAACTTTAATGGGACCCAATTCCGAGTTGGGATACATTGTTCAAGGATGAAATAAACTGAAAAGACAAGTCCTTAGCACTGGCTCAAGTAGAACCTACATTTCTGAGGCTACAGGGAATTCAGGTTAAGAACCTGGGCCCAGCCAGGCACGGTGGCGCACGACTATAATCCCAGTACTTGGGAGGCTGAGGCAGGAGGATCGCGAGTTCAAAGCCAGCCTCAGCAATTTAGTGAGGCCCTAAGCAACTCAGGGAGACCCTGTCTCTAAATAAAATACAAAAATAAGGCTGGGGATGTGGCTCAGTGGTGGAGGGCCCTGGGTTCAATCCCCAGTACCAAAAAAAAAAAAAAAGAAAGAAAAAAGAACCTGGGCCCCAGTGCCAGAGTGCTTGGGTTAGAATCTCAGCTCTGCCGCTCACTGGCAGGGTGACCTTGGGTACCTTCATCTGTAAATGGGCATAAAAATGGTACCCACCTCACACAAGTAAAGGAGACTCAAGTGCTCAGTGACGAGTGGGTCAATTAATTTTATCTATTATAATTATTTTGCTTTTTTTGAATGTTGCATTTACCAAACAGTGATATCATGGATCAATTTGTTGTTTTTGTATTTAAATGTAAGAGAAGGAAGAGAAAAAAAAGATTCTCTGCACCTTTTCACACAAGAAATAAGAATCATGAGGGAAATGCAATTGCTTTGGTTGGTTGGTTTTGTGGATGTGGAAGTGATTTAGCTTTAAAGGGTTTGGTATAAACCATGTGGGACATTAATAAAGAAATGTATAGACAGGCATGGTGGTGCACACCTGTAATCCCAGCAACTTGGGAGAATGAGGCAGGAGGATCATGAGTTCAAATCTAGCTTCAGCAACTTAGAGGGACCCTGAACAACTCAGTGAGAACCTATCTCTAAATAAAAAAATTATAGAAAAGGGTTGGGGATGTGGCTCAAGAGATTAAGCACCCCTGGGTTCAATCCCTGGTACCAAAAAGAGTTTTTTAAATGTATACACAGACTCAAACAATGGTACTACTGAGTTGTATCCACTCCTGTCTAGGCCTGGGCTGGAAGGATCATCCAAGTCCAAAGAATACCCTGCAGGGGCTGCAGACCTGATCTGCATGATGGCTTTACCCCTCACTCCATGAATGGCCCCAAGCAAGCTACGTCTGCTCACGGGGCCTCATCCTTCCCACCTACGGAATGGGTGGGTCGGACTCCAGGCCAGGAAGCTTTCTTCAGCCTCCTCTTGCTCCTGGGAGGCCGCCATGTCTGCCAGCTCCAGGGACAGACTTGACCCTGGGCTTGGCCCACCAGCAGCCTGGTGGTTCTGACCCAAAGCTGGTGGCTCTCCCAGCCACACCAGCTGCCTTCTCAGTCTCCAAGGAACCAGGCACGAGCGGGGAACAGGGTGGGTCCAAATTCACCAGCAGCCCAGGAGAAGCAGCTCCAAGTCCACGCCCTGCTGACTGCAGATCAAGTGGAGTCCCCGTCGCACAGAAAGCCCTGCTTGTCTCCCGCTGGAGAGGAGTGGAAACCACTTTACTTAAAGCAGAGCCGAAGAAATAAATATTCGAGCAGCAATAGCTCATTATTTTTGAGGACTCTGGAATGAAAGTCCAAGGTAGAAAACAACACAACAACCGCTAGCATTTCCATTCTGAATAGATAATATATGCCAGGAGCCCTGAAATAAAGATAGTGAGATTCGTTTATTATTCCTTCTCTTTAAAACCTGCATTAATTCTGATTTCTATTTAAATAAGAATGATTAAATTTTATCAGCTGAGATGGAAATATTGTGATAAACACTGGCTTGTGGCCAAACTAATCTCCCAAGCCCACAGCTTAGGGCCATTGTCTTGTATAGATATTTGAATGGCAATGGGCTTTTATCAGTATTTCTAAAGGCACTCATTTAATTATGTGGTTGTAAGGATTTTCAAAACCCAAAAGAATACCATCAATACATATTCATTTCTTGGATTAATTCGACATTAACATCAGAAAATATTGTTATTTAAAGGATGCTTTTACTTGTTTTTGCTTTTGCGAAAAAAAAAAAAAAAGGATCCAGTTCTGATTGCAATGGTGTCTTTGAAATTTTCTGTTTAACTGAAATTAGGAAAACTCAATGCATGGTGAAGTGAGGCTGGAATTTAGAATTCCAGGGGACGGAGAGGGTCCTCAGACACACCACAGGTCTTTAACAAAGAAGTATACCTCACAGAGATTCGATCATGGCAGGGAAACAAAATCTCTGAACTAGAGGTTTCTACACATATGTGGATTTTGTCAATCAAATATAAGATATTTGGAAGTCCTGGGGAAAAGTTGTTCATGGGTGGGGACAGGGACAGACTTGGGACTCGCTGCACTGAATTTCTATAATCAAAAACCTGAGTGACCTAGATATCATCCACCTAGGGGATACTACATTTCTTCCAGAACTGATAAAAGATGCAAAAATACATCTGTAATGCTTAGGGAGTGTAATGGTTCCTCAAAAGCAGATATTTCTTTTTTAAACAATAGAGCGAATCTGTGAAGCAAAGACTCACTATGTTAAACTTGGGATTTTTCTTCTTATATCAGGTTCACTGAAAGGGACAGACCTATTCTTTGGAGCAGAATCCCATGTAAGTGTGCCTTTTTAAACTCTGCTCATGCTTGGATTTCTGTTTGTCTGTCCATCTGACCAATAACTTGAGTGACAAGAGGCAGAGATGGAAGGGGACATTGAGGGGAAGAGAGAAAAGGAAAAGGAAAGATGAGTGATTTGTCTCACTTGAGGCCTGATGTCTTTTTAGAGTGTCCTGGTTTGCTTAGGACTAAGGGGTTGATGCTCACATTTGAAAGGTCTCTGGGCAAACGGGCGTGGTGGGTCACCATATCATCTGTCTTCTGACCTCAGTTTCCATGTCCAGCAAGACTCCCATGGCATTTAGATTTGGTTGAAGATTGTTGCGAGCTCCAATCTGTCCCAATACAAAAGGATCCAAAATTCATGGAGAAAGTTTATTTTATAGGATCACGAAGATGAAGAGGATTTAAAAACCATTTCCTTCAGAGTGTGCTCAGTGGAACATTAATTCCATAAGATGATATTCACTTTTATGTAAAAAAAAAAAAAAAGCTTTAAAGTTCAATTAAGTTTATGCTAGTTGAAAGGATTCCTTTGTCTCAGGTCTTCTCAGAGCCCTTAATAAGCTAATATGCATTGTTAATTAATAGAATGTACTGTTAAACTTGGCTGACCACAGAATCCTTTTTTCCAAAGAGCATCTTATGATTTAAGTGGTTGGGAGATCCTACTGAAGGACAGACACATTGCTCTAGGCTGAATTCAGCATTTGAAAGCTGGGGAAGGAGACTCAGGGGTTGCTAGTGACAGGCAGGTCTGACTCCAATGGCTTCTCAGACTTACAGGTACTTAAGAATCAACTGGGCATTTTGCAAACTGATTCCCCAGGCCTGATGGGGCCTAGGACTCTGCATCCCTATCAAGCTTCTGGGTGGTGTTGATACGGGGGTGCCCACTGCCTTTTGACTCACAAAGCACGACACCAGATGCAAGTCTTACTGAACCCTTTTTTCTTCTGCTTTGTAGCTTCCTCATCACAGGACTAACTGGTGCTTCTGTGAAACAGCTCCCTTGCCTCTTTCTGGTTTATTCCTGAGTTGCTCTCTCCTGTCCTTCAAAGAGAGTCCCTCTGGTGACAGAAGGTCACATCAAGACAAACAAGGCATTTTCTGGCTCCTGAAATAAATTTTCTTTTTGTCGTATTATAGCTGAGAAACAAAATAAAGCTTTTGACTGAAATGACATATTCCAAGGCTCTGTATAGAGATGTGGATCCAAAAAAGTCATTCAAAACAATTATTTGATTGAATTGAGTCACCAAAGACAATGTTTATGGCTATTTCTGGAAAATCTGGAAAAAATGTGGCATGTATCTTGCCACGATTTGCTCAATTATTGTGCAACTATCTGGTGATCACCAAAATATGAATAGATGATGCCTGGCAGATGCTTGCTCAGCATGAAGAGTCTACACTTCCAGGAAAACAGGCTCGTTCAGATGCTTCAAGGGCATCTGGACCTGCATGGACATAATCCCCACAGACCTTTTTTGTTGATGTTACTGGGAAAAATCAGTTGATTGAAATTGTTTCTATATAACATCCAGGTACCTTGTCGATTTAAGGTGGGGAGGTGTTAAAGAGAGATGATCCAAAATGGAGAAAAAATGGTCTGTTTATTGACTCCACTCTTCGATTCCCAAGAAATGGTTGTGGAAGAATTCTAAAGACAGACGATGCCCACGCCTCCAAGCCACGCAGACCAACCCAGAACAAGCAGAGTTGCAACGGAACGAGCTGGTGGCACACGGTTAGGGAACTACTTTTGCTCCCAGGCCAGCCTCGCCCTCCACAAAAGCTGAGCTCAGACATTTCCATTGAGATAAACCACACTGTGTATTTGAGAGTCACTCTGGAGATCTTAGTAAGAGGGGACTGGAGTTCTCAGTCATTTCCAGGTGGCTGAGGGAAGAGGGAAGGCAGATTCTGCTGCCTGGAGAGGATTATGCTCTAGAGTAGGAGCAACAGAATTGAACTTCAGACTGAAGGCCCGGGGACACTTCACCTCGTCTAGATCTGGTACCCAGTGCTGACCTCAGAGTCTCAAGAGCTGTGCTTCCTGCCAGCTACTGGGTTATGTTTGGGAAACAATGCTGTCTCACTGAGTTAGGAGGGTTAAATGAGAACATTTCTCCATATTAGTTGAACACTTCTTAGTTATGTTTTGTTTGTTTTTTGATTCTGGGGACTGAACCACTGAGCCACATCCCCATCTTCTTGTTACTTTTTATTTTGAGACAGGGTCTTGCCAAGTTGCTTAGAGCCTCCCTAAGTTGCTGAGGCTGACTTTGAACTTGCGATCCTCCTGCCTCAGCCTCCTGAGCCACCAGGTTTACGTGCCTGTGTCACCATGCCCTGCAATTACGTTTTAACAATAAAGTCTACACCCATTTATCTGATTCCATACATTTTCATTATACATTTGTCCAAAGGTTAAGTGAGTTCCTCCCAAGCTCCCACCCTGGGAGACACTAAGAAGTCAGGATGAATAAGATGCCACCTGTGCCTTTGAGGATCTCCTGGACTCTTAGGGAGGTAGCAAACAAGACCAACCGCTGTGGCAGAGTGTGGCAAGGACTGCATTGGGAGCAGGGGGACATCGCACCCAGCCTCTGGTGGGGCTTTCTGGAGAGAGCCTCTCAATAGACCACCATGGTCAAAAGCTTGTTGTTCCTAATTTACAATATAGAAAAAGGAAATTGATTGTAGGAGCCAGGAAATGCTCCTTGCCTTGATGTGACCTTTTATCACTGTAGAGACCCACTTTGAAGAGCTGGGGAAGGTTGGGGGCGGGAGCTGGGGGAGAGGGAGGGAAGCCATCCTGGAGGAGGAGGCTCTGGGGTCTCTCCTCTGTCTGTGTCTGACTGAAGTTCTCATCTTTGACCCCTTGTCTTCTCAGCAGCGGGTCCCAGAATGCTGACCTCTCTCCACATCCTGTTCTGCATTCCCGCCTTGAATTTTTCCCCAAGCGACAGACTGGGTGGCCTATGAGACAGTAGAGTCTTCCAGACTCTATGAAGAGTCTTCCAGAAGTCAGAGGTTACAATGGAGTTAGGAGAACTCTTGGGAGTCATGCCCTTGCAAGACAAAAGAAGGTATGTTATTTAGCCATTTGGTGGTTTAAAAAAATCCCCATCATTTCTGTTGGTCAAGAAGGTCAAGAATATGGGGGGGAAATAACTGTTACCTTTGACTTAGGGCCTCTCACAAGGCTATAGTCTAAGTGGCTGCTGAAGCTCGGCCCTCGCCTGGAGAAGGAACTGCTTCCAGATGGTTCAAATGGTTCTTAGCAGGATTCAGTTCCTTGCAGGCTATTGAGCTGAGGGACCCCATTCATCAGTGGCTGGAGGCCGCTTCCACGTGGTGCTGGAGGCCGCTTCCACGTGGTGCCCATGTGGGCCTCTCTGCAGGACCACTCACGGTATGGCAGCCGGTTTCTTCAGCACTGTGCATGAGAGTGAGAACCAGTGTGCTCACAAGACACAGCCACATCTTTGTAACCTAATCCCGGAAGGGATATCTTACCTTTTGCTGACTTCTAGCTGTAGGAAGTGAGTCACTAAAGCCTGGACTCAAGGAGACAATATGAACGTGGGAGGCAGGATCATTGGGCCCATCTTAGAAAGTAGCCTGGGACGAGGGAGGAAGCAGGCCTGGCGGGGCCTAGGCAAGCCTTTGATGGAGACACCTGTGAAAGGAAAGGGGGACGGAAAGGGATAGGAAGACGCAGCCTGGATGGTGATGCTCATCTATAGAGTCGATAGGGAGCTCAAACAAAGGTTGCCAGTCCGTAAAGCATTGCATTGAGCAAAAGCAGCCAAGGCTTCCATCTGGCAGGTTCTTCTGTGAAGTGGGGTCTCATCCTAATGGTCTGGGATTATCCGTTAAACGGCAGTTGCTCCTGTAGACTAAAACTGCACCAGGGCAGGGGTGTGCTTCAGATCCTCAGCCTTTAGTACCCTCCAGGCCAATGAGTGGGGACTCACTGAGTGAATGATTATGGAGAAGCACCTCTCTTGGATCTGTTTGGGGGTTCAGATCTTCTTATACCAGACTTGCCCCTAGAAGGAAGTGCTCCTGTGTTCCTAGGGATAGACACAAAAATCCTGCCTGGCCCAGGGGCTCTGGAATTAGGTACCCAGTTTGGCCAAGTTAGCAGCCGGGTTATATTGTGTTGCAACCTTGCATGTTGCAAAACATTCTCAAATGCATTGACCCAACAACCATCCTGTCGACCTGTGTTCGTTAAGTGCCAGGGGTGTGCCAATCAAAAACCAGATGAATGGCTGGTGGAGTGTCTCTCTTTTACTCTATGTATCCATTTTTTTTCTTTTCATTTTTTTATTTACTTCTTTCCATCCATATATCCTTCCGTTTATTTATTTGTTTATGCATATCATGCCTGATTCCGATACGGATCGAGGGTTGTTTATAGATATCCATAAAATACACAACCGTCTTATGAATTATGAGTGGGTTAAAAATGTAAAGGAAAAAGCATAAACTGAATATATATGGGCTGGATCACTAATAATTCAGACTCTTACTTGGCAGGAAAAGGCCGGTTGCACACGGGCGATCACTGGGAAGTGCAGAGATGGGACGTTGGGGCAGAGCCACCGTAAAATATTCCTCATGGACGATTTTCTTCATTTCACCTTTGGAACAAATATCCCTCTTTTGCCTGTTTGTGGGGGCTTTGAAGATTTCAAAGAACTCATCCATCATGATTCACATATTAATAACCATATATAGGAAATGTATATTAATGAATGATGTATAATGCAAATTGATATACAAAAATACTTGTATTTATTAAAAACTTAATCGGTGCTGGGCTCTGTGCTAAGTATCTTGCTAAGTAAGAGGGTACAGAATGCACAGTGTTTACTGTTTAAAAAAAGTCCATCCAGGTGTGGTGGTGCACGCCTGTAATCCCAGCACTTGGGAGGCTGAGGCAGGAGGATCGTGAATTCAAAGCCAGCCTCAGCAACTTAGCGAGGCTCTAAGCAACTCAGTGAGACCCTGTCTGTAAATAAAATACAAAATAAGGCTGGGGATGTGACTCAGTGGTTGAATGCCCCTGAGTTCAATCCCCAGTACCAAAAAAAAAAAAAAAAAAAGTCCAGGTGTCTGGGTTGAAGAGTTGGGTTCTGCTCACGACCCTGTCGTTGCTTTGCCAAGTCCATCCCAGTTTCTGGGCCTCAGCGTCCTCATCTGAAATGATGGACTGGATGATCTCAACCTTCCTTTACTCCATATGAAGCTCTGTGATCCAGGGCAAGCCAGGTTGAAGGAAATCAACTGACCAGTTCTGTTGGTTCCATCCCATGCTCAGAGGTCAGATGAGCACAGCTCAAGAAAAATGACCAGTATCTCCCAGGAGGTGTGATTTAGCATTCAGCCACATGCCCTTCACAGGGCAGCATTCTGCTAACAGAACTCCGGAGCATGAGGACCTAATGAACCCTTTGAAAGTGTTCTGGACCACAGAATGGGTGCCGCCATAATGGAAATTCAGTCTTGAATTAACGAGGATTTAAATGCCAACATTCTATTAAAATAGTGGTAATAATAGCACCAATGATGCTTTGCGAAGTCCGGGTATTCTGCTGAACATTTCACGGGCGTCATCTCATTTACCTCTGGCAAGAGCCCTCTAAGGCCAGTTCTCATTATTGCTCTATTTTATCAATAAGGAGATTATTGGCTGAGCAAGCTGTCTATGTGGCAGACTGGATCACTGAGCCCAGGACGTTGAGCCCCCCAGTCTGTCTCTTCTCCCCTCAGCCCAGCACCCCTGTCCCCACCAAGGTAGGACCTGCGGTCCCTGAGGTGCTTCTGCAGGCTGTGGCTTAATTTTTGAGAAAGCAACATACCTCTGTACCTATAATTTGTTTTTGATGCTTCCAGCAAAGAAAATAAGAGTCTAAAATCAAAGAGCTGCTTGAAGTACTTCTTAGAAGTGATTTCCAACTCCAAGAATCTAATTTTGTCAACAAAAAAAGTGCATAAGGACAGTTTTACTCCAAATCTGGGGTTGGGAAGCTTTCTGTAAAAGGCCGATGGTTAATGTCTTAAACCTCGAGGATCCTAAGGTGGCTGTCACAGCAGTTCAACCCTGCCAGGATGGTACAAGGGTAACCAAGAATCCAACAGTTGAGTGCGGCTGCATTCCAGGACAACTTTATTTATAGACACCAAAATTTGAATTTTATAAAATTTTTATTGTCATGAAATATTACTCTTTTGATTTTTTTTAACCGTTTCAAAATGTAAAAACCAGGGGCTCAGGATATAGCTCAGTTGGTAGAGTGCTTGCCTGTCAAGCACAAGGCGCTGGGTTCTAATCTCCAGCACTGCAAAAAATAATAATAAAAAAATAAAAAATAAAAACCACTTTTACCTTGGGGGATGCACGAAACCGGGCAGTGCTTAGCCCTGGTTCTAGTTGGCTGTCCCTCTCCTTACTGACCACTTACATCAAAACCAGTATTTGGGTACAAACAAGGTTTCTCTTAAGGGGAAAATATAATGCTACACTCAGTTTTCTAACTCTTTTGCAATATGATTCTACATTTTCTTAGTTACACTTTGTCATTTTTTCCTAGAGATTTAAAAGTTGTATGTCAATAAATATGTGAACCATCAAAACACTAAAATTTCGCTTCCACCTTGGCTGTTGAATAAGCATATGTCAGGGCCCTTGTCCATCCTTGTTTCAAAGTTCCAACAGAAGACAAAGTAAAATATATTCCTAAATATCTACAAAGGCACACATGAAATATAGGTGTATTTTAAAGAATAACCTAACAGAAAGTACTTTAAATTTCACAGCCACTGCTAATGTAGGCAGCTAATCCTATTTACATTCATATTAGTCTTGGTATCTTTTTCCCTAAGATTTACCTATTTGTATGCTTGCATGAGTTAAACTGCCTTTTGCATGATATCAGTACTTTTGTAATTTAAATCTATAAAAGGCAATTTCTTTTAAATATACTTCCTAACAGTGGGTGAAGGAGCACTGGAGTTATTTGAGGCTGTACACCTCAGTAAACATGCGCACTGAACTCCCGACGATGTGCAGAATGCGGGAATTAATCTCATACTGTAGAAGTGGAACGGAAAATAAAATCGAGGCTGAGAAAGAGGCAGCCTTTGAAAAGCGCCACTTGGCAGTGTTATCGAAGGAAATGGTGTGTTTTAGAATTGCTATTTAGGCGGGTAAAACTTTCTCCTCTTCTGAGAGTGGGGAGGGCTGTGTTCTTTCCTCCTGGGGATTTTTTTTTTTACATCTAAAACAACTTCAGCCACACAATAGGCGAGTTTTGCAGTTGACTGTTGGTGCTGGTTGATAAACAGCATACTCTGGGCCGCTGGTCCAGGATAAATCCAAGATGTCCAGAGCGACTACCCGCAGGAGGTAGTGGGTGCAGGGTGTGGTTAGGGCCCAGGGATCCAGGGTCCAAAGCTGCGCAACAGATCTGATGCGGCCGGAGTTACATTTTTCCCTCCTATAATTCCTACAGAACGTTTGCCCTCACCGTCTCCAGTTGCAATTAATGGGCTGCAAATAGGTTAATGTCGAATCTTGCCCCAAAGAAGCAGTGTCTCCCCAATATATAGGGCACACACAGCCATTCTAAGTGGGCTGACACGACGGCTTGCAGGCACATGGCCTCACTTAGGGCCACCTTGAGCATGCCCAGGGTCCCTTCTTCTCACTCAGGCCAGGACCAGTCTCTAGGAGCTCTGCAGATCATAGACTTGAAGGAAGCTGTCAAAGGAGCTGGGAAAATACCACGTTCCAGGCTGGGCAGCACCTCGGAGCAGGGGACCTGGCCTGAGACCCACACCAGCCACCCGGCTTCTATACACGACTGCCCTCCCACCTCTGGGCTTTGCTCTGCTCTCTGCCTTCTGGTTGTGATGTCCATGCGAACACCCAGTATCTGGACGGAAGTGGGGCGCACTGCTTCCCTACCCCGATGCTTCAACAAAGCTTCAGACACTGGTTGGTGCCTCCTGGAGGCCACAGGGACCCAACGCACCCGCCCCCTCAAGGCACCACCCTGAAAGAAACCATGATAAATGTTTCATGTGGAACTTTCACAGCCCATCAGACTCACCAGAGTTTTCAAATTAACTCCCTTTCTGCCCAAGGGGATCGCTCTGGAAGAGATTTCTCCAGCCTCCGACCTCCTTGAAAAAAATTCTGAATTTGAAACAGTATGCAAATAATGCATTTTGACTCCCTAATCAACAAATGGGATCAACTTGAATTGATTAAGAACCTTTGAAATTAGCTGTCTTTAATTCTCTCCATGGCCTGCTGCTGGGGCTCTGAAGATAGGGGTGTGTGTGTGTGTGTGTGTGTGTGTGTGTGTGTGTGTCGGGGGACAGGGATTGGGAGTCGGTTTTCTTTTCTTTTCTTTTTTTTTTTCCCAGAGCTCATAGAGTGGTCTTTAAAAACAACCTTTGAAAAAATTATAATGGTGACACAACTCTAAGAAAGCAGGCGTGCACCTGGTGTAATTATGAGTTTGAGCAGCACATTTCCAATAGTTACTTGGCTGCATGAAACCAGCATAACTTTAGTGAAAAGGAAAAAAAAAACCCATAAAATCTGAAATGAATGTATAAATAATATGCAACTGTCTAGACGGTATAGGTCACTTGCAAAGAGAGCAGGTCGGGAAAAAAAATGTCCATCAGTCAGACAACCATAACTGATTCTGATGCTAAATAATGGTGGAGATGCTACATTCTCTCCACGCGAAAGGCTTCGCTGAGCATGTGCTCTTCCCAAGCCGGCGGCCTGCTACTTATCAGGCGCTTTATGCAGCCCTTGGAAAATGCATTTGCTATTTAAACATTAAAATTAATGCCCAAAGAATAGCGGGTGGCAAAGAAGTGCCACTGACCTATGCGATTGGCCTTTGGTAAAGCAAAAATAACCCTGCTCCATCAACAATGTGTGCTTTACATACCCAGGGAATCTTAAGCAGATGTAGTTATGGAAACTTCAGTCTAGAAAAAGACACACACACACACACACACACACACACACCAAGAAACATTTGTGCTCTCTAGTAATAACCTGTAATGACAGCTTCGGGTATGTAAGTCTTGTACTTAAATAATAATCTCTCTACATAGTAAAAAAAAAAATGTTTGAAAAAGGAGTTAAATAATTCACAGAGAAGGACAATGGCCTCTTCAGTCTCTGCCCTCCAAGACTTCGGCATGAACAGCACTCATCATTTCATGCCCAGGGCTGGGGACAGCCACCTGCTGGTCTCCAGTCCATCAGCCATGGTGCTGTGAATTGGGTGGGATGCTGGAGGGAGGAAGACCCTGCTCACCTTGGCGGGGAGGAGAAGGTGGGCTGTGCTTCCCAGCTCCAAGCTGAGCGTCTTCATGCCCCCAGACTGGTCCGACTCTTAGGGAAGATGACGATAACAATAAAATAATAAGACAACAGGTGCCATTTACTGAGCACTTACCAAGTGTCAGATAGCCAGCCACACAGGCTGTGATGTGAGGCACCTCCTGGTTGAACCCTTGCAGAGTTGGTAGGATTAATTTTTTCATTTTACATTTGAGAAAGTTGGGGCTCAGACAGGTTCGATAACTTGCTTGAGGCTGAACACCCAGTAAGTGGCTCTGCATAGCTGCCACTCCAGGCTCATTTCAAGCTAAGCTCACTCCTGTGACCCCTGTGATGTCTGCCTCTCCTGGCAGCCCAGGCCTGCCCTCTGCCCACACAGGGGCAGTCCTTCCACGAGGCTCAGTGGGCTCAGGACCAAAGGCCCAAAGCCTTTTAGGGACCAATGAGAATGTTTTGCTTCTTGCAATCAGCAAGGTACATGCTTCGATGATGTTTGTATAAAGATGAATGGAATATGCACTTGAATCTCTCTGTCTTCTACCAAAATAATTTTAAAATTTTTTTTCTAGTGGAAGAGTGGGGCTCCTGAAGATGAAAGGGCTTGAAACCCCCGAAAGTCATCAGGCAGCCCTGTCCCCCAAGATCCTACAGGTCTGTGGGATTCCATCTTCTTACAATGCTTGTAGGGAAACTGAGACCTGGGAAGGGAAGGTATGGGATATGTGCTGGGTCACTCAGTGAGTGGGTGATGGAGTCAGGAACCTTAAACCTCCCTGGGTCATGTCCATCTCCATATCCAGCCCAGGAATGGTTTTAGTCCTTGTTTTAGTCAGCTTTTTTACTCATGTGACTTAAAGTCCTGACAAGAACAATTTTAGAGAAAGAAGAGTTTATTTGGGGGCTCACGGTTTCAGAGGTCTCAGTTCATAGTCAGTTGGCTCCATTCCTCAGGGCTGGAGGTGAGGCAGAGCATCATGGTGGAAGAGTGTGGTGGAGGGAAGTGGCTCACATGACAATCAGGAAGCAGAGGGAGACTCCGCTGGCCACACACAAATACGTACCCAAAGCCACACCCCCAATGCCCACCTCCTCCAGGCACAGCCCACCACTTCAGTTACCACTCAGTTAATCCCCAGCAGGGGGATAAAGTCACTGATGGGGTTCAGACTCTCATAACCCAATCACTCCTCCTCTCAATGTTCTTGCGTCCTCTCACATAGGAGCTTTGGGCGACACCAAAAACCACAACCCTAGACCCTCAGGCTCCCGTCTGTGCCTCCCGAGCTTTTCCACGGCAGGCAGGCCGGGGTGTCAGTCTAAAATGGCAATTGATGGACCTTTGTTTCCTGCGATTCAATATCTCACAAGTTCATGTCTTCATGATCTAAAAAATAATAATATAAAGAGGAAAAGCCCAAGTGAGAAATAAGAAGACTCTAGATGCTTCTTCCCTTGAGCGGCCACCTTTTATTTTAAATGCAACCCTGCAAGTGAAAAGGTTCAGAGAAAAAGAGGAGGAGGAGAAAACATTTATTAGATTTCATTTTTAGTACAACAACAACAAAAAAAAATTGAAAGCAATTTCCTTTAAACAGAGCCAATGGACATTCTGGAACACCTGTCTCAGAAGTCTACCTTTGGGTTTTAAATTTATCAGAAGTACCTCTGCTCTGGCCTCTTCACCAGGAACTGTGGCGGCTGGTCCCGTACCCTAGGCCTCCCTCTCCATCCCTCTTCCCACCCGCCTCCACCAGGTCCTCCCCATGACCAGGGCCAGGCCGTCCTCCCACCTCTTCCTTCTGGGCTGCCGGGGTTATTTAATTGTGATGCCTTTGATTCATTTCCCTCTTGTTTTGACCAGACAAACAGCACACATCTACTGCCACCACCAGGTGTCAATAGTTCATACTGCTCAATTTGTATGCCCCAAACCCAGCACAGGGCTGCTTTTTGCAGTGCCTGTATCTCAAGTTTCAATTTCAAAGCATTATGCTCCTTTCTGGGCATTAAAGATTCATAGGTTGAATTAAAGATTTATTTTGAGGGGGTGCGTTATTATAAGGCCAATCACGTTCTTTTCATTTTAGACATATTGGCTATTACGATTTCATCTTTTTTTGCTAAAAGCTCAATTACATCAATATCACTCGAGACTCTCCAAACACTAAGCTAAAAGCCGGGCTTCTCAGTGGCCAGATGCCTACTGCCCTTTAAGGATTAACTTTCTAAGAATGAGGCCTTCCTTCCTCTGCAGAGTCATCTCCCTAATAAAAAGCTGATCGGTTCCACCTCTGCGTCACGCCTCTGCGGGCTCCTTTTTTGCTTTTAAGAAGTTTAAACTCCTTACTCTGTTTTGCAAAACCATTAATAGACGGGCGCAAGCTGTCTTTTGGTTTCCCGAGATGCCCTGTGCTCCTCAGCCAGGGGGCCAGGCCTGCGCGGACCATCAGCCTTTCACGTGGGAGATGCTCTCGCCTGCAAGCTCCATCTCACGTCTAGGTTGTGTCATGCCCAGGTGTCCCTTGCCCTGGACAGAGTGCTCCCCAAGAACCTGTACCCTTCAGAGGGGCAGCTTACCTGGCCACGCTGGAAAATGGCCATGTGTCTCTCTGCTCCTCCTGGCTGTGTCCCCAAAGACGGGGGTTGATCATTGTGGTGGTTAGAACTTGGCGCAGTGCCGCATCCTCTGTCAAGATTAGTAAGTGAG
>JAJEJO010000366.1:821596-851752 GCA_020662805.1 Glaucomys volans
GAGGCTGGCTTTGAACTCGCGATCCTCCTGACTCAGCCTCCCAAGTCACTTGGATTACAGGTGTGCGCCACCGCGCCCAGCTTTCTTTCTTCTTTTTTTTTTTTTTTAATACCAGGGCGCTTGAACCCAGGGTCACTCAATCCTTGAGTCACATCCCCAGCCCTTTGTTTGTTTGAGACAGGGTGTCAGCTAACTTGCTTAGGGTCTTGCTGAGGCTGGTTTGAACTGGCAACCCTCCTGCCTCAGCCTCCTGAGGCGCTGGGTTTATAGGTGTGAGCCACTGTGACTATCTCTTTTCTTTCCTTTTTTTCTTTTTTTTTTTTTTAATAGTTCCAGGGATGGATGCAGGCCTTGCATGTGGTAGGCCAGCACTGTCCCCTGAGCCACCGCCCAGTCCTCATAGCCATTTTTTGATTCATTCTGATTGCAGAGTGAAAGGGGTTCTAACCGGCCACATGAAAGTTCCGCGCGTTGCTGACATTCTTCTCATTCTGAATTGAATGGCGGGCTCTGGGGCCACTGCAGAAAGCCATGGGAAGTTCTTTTTCTTTTCTTCTGCAAACATTTCTGATTTGAGGGGTGCACCCCTTTGATCTCACTTGAGATCTCCACTTGCTGTTTTAGAAGATGCTCTTGAGCCCCACTTGTGCTGGGAAGTGAACTGATCCAACTTTGAATCCCAGCACTGACCAGACACCAGAATGAGCCACGTGACCCCAGTGAGTCCACCCTGCAGGGCCCTCAGTTTGAAAGGAGCTAGGTTCTACTAAAGAGAAATCAGTTCCAAAAGATCATTCAAACAGGATCTCACCCGGATATTTTCCTTTGAAAGAAACCACACCTATTACAGAAAAAAAAAAATCCTCAAACTATTTTCTGAATCAAAGTGATATTTCATTCTGTTCAAGTATCTAATACACACAAGGTGATTTTTTTTCCACATGTAGAAAAAATATTCAGCAAATTCAACCATGTTTATTGCTTCCTCCTCCTTTTAATTTTCCTAAATTAAATCACGTTCCTTTTTGGTCACCGGCTTTCAATTCTGTTTCATCTTTGATAATCTATCTGCATGAATGACCAGAAAAGTAGCCAAAAGATTCTTATCTAAGTTGGTGTATTTCATGTTTTATCGAAGAAGCGATTTTGAAACCCCATGGTTAAAGCACCTATGAGGATGGAATTTCCTCTTTTTAGAAGCGTTAAAGAATTGTTGAAGAATGATCTTTTAATAGATTTCAAGGAGACGAAACCTGTCCCACTGCTGTCCGTCCATGTGGTTAGCCTGTGGGGCTTCTCGTTCTGACATGCCCACTGCTGGAATCAGATCTAGAGAGCTCTTTAAGCAAGAGGGTTGGGGAGTCCCGGGTCTTTGCTCCTTTGCCGGTTCATTCATTCACCCACAGACATTCAGGGAGCCCCAGATGGCCCCATGGTGGACTCAGGGGACCAGTGGTGAGTGAATCAGTCTTCCTGGGAGTTCACAGATTAAAGGAGGAAAGAAACCTTGGTGGATAGACATAGGATAGGGCTACAGATGTAGGGAGAGAGCTCAGAACTCTTCATTCTACTGATGAATGAGGGTCACCGTTTTGTATCTATTGATGAAACACCTATTTCCAGAGAATTTTAGTTCAAGGAAATAAACTCATCCAACTCTATTTAACCACAGTCTGTCATGAATGAGGCACTTTTAACCTCAGAAGTCCAGATGAGAGCATCAGGGAGCAGGCACTCAGCAAAGGGGCCTCTGGGTAGAAATGACATAAAATAATTGTCGTAGCCCATCAGCTGGGCCCTTACTTTAGGCCAGACACTGTTCAAAGCAGTTTAATTCATTTCCTTCTCAAATCCATACTATCCCTGGATAGTAGGGACCTTTATAATCCCCATTCATAGATGAGGAACCCAGGCCCAGAGAAGATAACTGACTTCTCCAACCTCAGGGATTATCAGTGGGAGAGGATTCAGTGCGATACAACCTGAAAGGCTGAGCCAACAACACATTGCTACTCTCTGGGTCATAAAAATAATGTGCAAGATTTACCTAAAGCAAACAAACAAATGAGACTCTTCATAACTGTGCATTGTGGGTTTGGAAATTCTAAGTTAATGGAAATTTGGGGTCTTCAAAAAATGAAGCTCTTCATCCTCTATGAATGCTCCCCTGCAGGTCTAAACCACAGCCTGTGTTTCCAAACACGGCAACTTAATACTAAAGGATCAAAATGTCTGTCAATAAATATTTATGCAAAGAACAGAAATGCAAAGGTCTAGTTTTTCCCTCAGCAAGACAATTTAAAAAAAAAATATATCAGTACAGTTCAGGTTCCTAAATTCACTTAAGAAATGTGTGCAGTAAACCACTTCAAAATTATAGGTTCTTCAAGGAAAATCATATGAATAAGGCCTTTCTATATTTTTCAGAGATAAAAGAAGAAAGGTTTTGTTGAACTCATGAAATAGATTTGAGGTTTCATCCTGCCTGAGGGACTGTACCTTAGTCATCATGCTTAAAATTCTTACAATTATATACTCCTTTGAATTATAGCAACAACACCAGAAGCCTTTATGCTTTCTCTACGTATCACCTAAGGCAAGGAGAAGCTCCTTATGATATATTAACAACTTGTGATAAATTATTACAGCTTAATTTGTCAAATTAGCTAACTACACCTTGGAAAGTAACAGAGGTATAAAAGAATGGGATGAGAGAAAGTAAATTTTAATTAATGGTAAATCTTTATATCTTTTTATGACCTCTTAATGATACTATTTCTTATTGATTTGTGAGAGCTCTTTATATATGTTTGAAAATTTGCTGGATCTGCCCCATACCACTCCTTCTCCTTTCTCCTGGTTAAAGAATCACTCCATATTCTGAGAAAAGTGCTCAGGTTGCTTGGGTGGCATTGACCCACCTCTTTCTCTGCCACAGGGATGATATGTGGTCCATGCCTGGTCAATCAAAGTATCCTGCTCTGGAAACAAAGATTAGTCAATGGTGGATCTGTGACTCAAGCAGGACCAAAATCACCCCCAACAGTTCTTCCGCTGGAGCTAGCAGGGAGGCAGTCCTCTTTCCTGGGGACTGTTTAGCTAGTAGGATGGAAGGCCTGGCTGCGGTCAACCAACACAGCTTCCTTCTGGAGAGGTTTCATCACCTCCATCCTGGGCCTTCCAGTCAGAGAAGCCAGCAAATCTCCTGGTAGGATTCAGCAAATATGAGCTGAATTTTTTTTTTCACTTCAGTTAAAAGCTGACAAAATCATATATTGAAGTCACCAGCATTTTACTTTCACATACATGTAAATATTTTAATTGTCCTTTAATTTTGTGTACAACTTTGTCTTCAAGAAATTTTTTATTTTAAAGGTGCCAAGCCTTATAATGCACCAGGCATTAGGTACAGACTGGAAGTCCTCAGCATCCCCCTCTCACCTAAGTTAGCAAGTAGTTCTTATGGGCTGGTTTGTTCCCTAGTGATTTTGTGGTTTGTTTTCACATGTAATCTTTGTTGTTGTTTGTTTGTTCATTGGCAGTACTGGAGATGGAATCTACCACCATGTGCATGCTAAGCAAACACTTTACCACTGATCTACATCTCCAACCTATTTTATTTTATTTTATTTTTATTTTTATTTTATTATTTTATGGCAGGGTCTTGCTAAATTACTTACCCTGGCCTCCATCTGGCAATCCTCCTGCCTCAGCCTCCCAAGCAGCTGGGATTACCGGAGTGTGCTACCACACCTGACTTCACATTTAATCTTTTATCCAGTTTTATTTGCAGGTGGACAGTTGTCTCAACATTGTAAGGGACCAATCTTCTTCCAGTTATTTCAACGATACCTTTCCTTTGCCCCAATCCCTGCTCAGCTTTTGGCTTTTCTCATGATTCTCTATTATTTATTTTCCCTTGAGGTCTCCCTCGTCTGGCACCTGTTTTGCCCCAGTTTAACTGATGAAGACTAACACCTGGTGGAAGAAAATTCACCCTCGCTCTTCTTCTCCTCCTGGTTATCCTGGCACCCTTGTGCTTCTGGATTAGTTGTGGAATCATTCTTGTTAAGTTTTGTAATGACCTTGTTGAGAGTTGCTTGGGACTGGGCACGTGTAGGGATTTGGAGAGAATTCCAGTACTAAGTCCACCCTTGCAAAGATCAGGTGCGTGCTCACATCACTGACGTTCTTTCTATGTTCCTTGGTAACACTTAGCAACTTTACATTGGTCCTGAACATCTCTTCAGTTTACACCTGGGCATTCTGTGTTTCTGTAATTTTTTAGTGGGATGGTTTCAACCACGATGCTCTCTAAAATGTTCTGTTCTACTATTTACATCTGAAAGCTATTGTTTTTGCAATTAGGAGAGTTCTAGAAATTTCTGTTACCCCTCAGGTTTTTTAGATACAGTTTCAGGAACTGTCAAGGGCAATATTTTGCCACCTACTTTGCAAGACCCATTACTTATTTTCACTAATTACACATTGGTGAATTTTTTTTTTTTTTTTTTTTTAGTTCTTGGGATTGAGCCAGGGGTGCTTTACCACTGAGCTACATCCCCTGGCCTTTTTATTTCTCATTTAGAGACAGGATCCTGCTAAGTTGCTGGAAGTCTTCCTAAATTTCTGAGGCTGGCCTTGAGCTTGCAATCCTCCTGCCTCAGCCTCCTGAATCACTAAGATTACAGGCGTGCGCCACAGTGCCCGGCCATTGGCAAGCACTTTGAGAACTCTGTTACAACACATCATTCAAAACAGGACATCTTTGTCTCATTCCCGATGTAATGACTTGATTCTCATGGACTCAACAGGGAGCAAACATTGGCTGCTGGTTTGAAATTATATTATGAGCAATTGTCATAGATTAGAAAGTATTCTATTCCAATTTGATGATTTTTTTTTTCTTTTATTTGTTTTTCATTAAAGCAAAAATTTGCCCGTGAAATATAGACCTCCTTCTTTTTACAGTTTGCTGAAGTTTGAAAAATGCATAAAGCCAAATAAATCACACTGATAACAGCATGAAGTGATTTCTATCCCATGGAAATGTCCTTACCTTTTCTCAGTCATTCACAGGCCCACTCCAAGACACCATTGTTTGGATTTCTGTCTCCAAAGATTAGGGTTTTTTTTTTTTTCTTTTTGAGTTATAATTCACCCACCATAAATCCAAACATTTCAAGCACACCATTCGTGGTATTTGTTATATTCGCAGAGTTGTACAGCCTCCACCACTGCGTCATTCCAGAACATTCTCATCATCCTCCGAAGAAACCACACGCCCATTAGCAGTTACTCCTCATGCCTCCCTCCTCCCGGCCCTGCCAACCACTAATGGACTCTGTCTCTAAGATTGGCCTATTTGGACCTTTCGTGTAAATGGGATCATGTGATCCATGGTTTTCATGGCTTCCGGTCAGCTGTGTTTGTAAGACTTGAGTGCGGTCTATGGTGAAGTACCGGCTCAGGCAATGGAAATGTCTGCAATTTGTCATTGTGTCTGTCAATGGAGAGATAATCTGGGTTGTTTTCACTTCTTAGTGTTATGAATAGTGCCACCATGAACATCGATGTACAAGTTCTTATGTAGACATATGCTCTCAATTCTTTTGATGCGTACCTAGGATCATAGGTTAGTTTTGCCTGTTATGAAAACTGATGAAAATGGAGTCACTCCTCATGTCTCTGACTTCTTCCTCTCATTATGATCTTGACTCATATTGTTGCCTGTATCCATGGGTCGTTCCTTTTTATGGGCGAGTAATATTCCATTATGTGAATATATCACAGTATGTTTATCCAGTTTCCCATGGATGAGCCCTGGGCTGTTTTCAGTTTGGGATTATTATCAACAAAGCCCTGATGAATGCTCTTGTACACATATTTTAGGAACTTCATTTTTAATGTCCCTGAAGCATGCAACTGTGAGTTACACAGCTGAATCACAGAAGTGTATACTTCACTTCATAAGAACATATCAGCATTTCCCAAAGTGGTTGTGCCATTTTAAATCCCCACCAGTGTGTATTCACATTATTATCAAAGTACGCACTTGTTAATATTTGGGATTATCAATCTTTAAAAATTTAAATCATCCTACTGAGAAGGTAGTGGGACCTCATTATGGGCTTAATTTTAATATTTTTCTGGTAACTAATGATACATAATTTTTTGTTTATGCTTTTGTGATACAAGGAACTGAACCCAGGTCCTCACACATGCTAGGCAAGTGCTCTACCACTGAGCTACACTCCCCCCAGTCTTTCCTGTGCTCATTGATCATGTGTGTTTCTTGTACCGTGAATTGTCTGCTTAAGTCCTTTGCACATTTAAAAAAATTGTGCTATCCCTTTATAGTGAGTGAGAGAAGGTCTTCATACATTCTAGATTCAAGGTTTGTGTTTTTTTTTCACATATGATTTGTGATATTTCCTCTTACCTGTAGCTTTTGCATTTGCATTCCTGATGGGGTCGTTCCATGAGCAGGGAATTTGTAGGCAGCATGTAGTTTGGATTTTGAGTTTTTAAAATCGAGTCTGACCCTTGTGCTCATCATGGATGGTGCGATCTATTCACAGTGAATATCACTGTGGAGACATTTGGGCTTAAACCCTTCACCTTTCCATCTGTTAAATGGGTGCTCTGTTTGTGTTTGGTTCTTATTTTTCTCCCTATTTCCTGTCCACTTTTGCATTAATGGAGCATATTTTTAGTATTTCATTTTATCCCTTCCACTGGCCTTTGAGTGACTCCTTTTTGTTTGTTTGGGTGCCTCTGCAGTGTCCTGGAGATTGCGACAGTCATTGTGATGGACAGTCCTCTGTGAACTAGGACTTCACTACTTAGTCTCTAATCAAGAACCTTCCAACAGTTTCGTTCATTTGCTTTCCTACCTTCCTTTACATTCATTTCATACATTTTACTTGTACATGCTAGAAAGATCTAATAGACTGCCATTGTCTTTGGTCAGATCTACCTTTAAAAAAGTAAGAAACAAGAAAACAATGAACTTTGCCTTACCCACCTGTTCACCATTTCTGGAATAGTCCATTCCTTTCTGGAAGTTATCTTCCATTCTTCCTTAGGGATCCAAGTTTGTATTTTGCATCTTGATCAATTCTGGTATCGAATTGTGTCAAGTTTCAATTTGTGATAATGTCTTTATATTTTCTTCATATAAAAAATCTTTTTTTGCCTAATGTAGAATTTCAGGCTGCTACTTATTTATTTTTTATTTTTTTGGTACTAGAGATTGAACCTGCAGGTGCTTAACCACTGAGCCACCTCCCCAGCCCTTTTTGGTTTTTATTTTGAGACAGGGTTTTGCTAAGTTGCTTAGGGCCTCACTAAGTTGCTGAGGCTGACCTTGAACCTGTGATCCTCCTGTCTCATCCTCCTGAGCCACTGAGATTTGATAGTTATTTTTTGTTTCCTTTTACTTTCATCACTTTCAAGATACTATTCTTCTGCCTTCTGACTTTCATTATTCATGACAAGAAAGTGCAATCATTCCTATCTTTCTCGCCCCAAATGTCGTGCTTCTTTTGCTCTGGCTTCTTTCATTTTTGTCTTTGTCATTGGTTTTTTGGAAACTTGACTCTGGTATGTGTGAGTAGGGTTTGTATAGGACTTATCTCACTCGGAATTTGTTCAACTTCTATCTGTGGATGAATATTTTTCATTGAACACTGGAAAAAAATGTCTCAGTCCCATGTGCTTTCTCTTCTCCTTTTGGGACTACAATCATACGTATGTAGGATCACTTGCATTTTGATGACTCACAGATGTTTGTCTTTTCAAACGTTTTTCTCTCTGTATATTAGTTTGTATGATTTCTTTTTTCCCTGTCTTCAAGCTCACTGATCTTTTTGTTTGTTTGTTTTGCAATGTCCAATCTGCCACTAATCCAATATCATGAGTTTAAAAAATTTTCAGATAGGGCATTTTTCAATTTTAGAAATGTTAGATTTTTTTTAATGTTTATTTTTCCACTAAGTTTTCTCAGCTAGTCATTTTTTATGTCTATCTTTTCATTTAAATGTCTAACCCTATTTAGCTTCTTCAAAGTCCTTGTCTATTATTTGTAAGATCTCTGTTATTTCTATTACTTTTTTCCTGGTTAGTGGTCACATTTCCTTGCTCTTCTGGATTCCTAGTAATTTTTATTATATGCTAGACATTGTTGCTGTTGAATTGTTAAGAATCTGGATTGTTCTGTGTTCCTTTAAATAATTTTTCAGTTTAGACCTTACAGTCAGTTAGTTTATTGGCCACTCAGTCCTACAGGAAGGGTGTCAAACTGTCACCCTTGGTTTGATTAGAATTCACCTCTTGTTTTTACTAAATTTTTATTTTTTGTACTAGAACATAGCTACACTCATTTGTCTGTGTTTTTTGTGGCTATTTTCACACCACCACAGCAAAGTTGAATAGTTCCAGTAGAGAACACGTGGCCCTCAAAGCCTAAGGTATTTTCCATCTTGTTCTTTTGTAAAGCAAGTCCCAGTAGCCCTGCTCCTAAGGCGTGGCTTCTCTGGGATCTTAACTGATGGCCTAGGATGTTCGACACACTGTCTCCATCTGTGTGGTCAGAATGCCTACGAGTCTCCACACTGTGCAGCCTCCAAGGTCTCTATGTGGCTCACACACATACTCAGCCACTCCCAGGCTCCTTGGGTCCCCCAAGGACATCGAGCTATCTTGTGTCTACTTCTCAAGTCCTTCCTATGTACATATCCCTCTTCTTTTCTCCAGGAATGTCCCCAATTCCAGCTGCCTCTGTATCCCTGAACTCTTGCTCCTCAGATCTTCAGACTTTGGGGCTCTGCTTGGGCTCCACCTCTAGGCCCATAATGTAGAGTGACTCCAGGTAGAAAGCCAGGTGGGTGTGGGCTCAGCACATCCCTCCTCTTCTCTCCTGGGCTGCACCTTCTTCTGCTCATCATCCATGCCTGAACTGAGTTCCATCGTGCTCGTTATTGCCCAGTCCTAAGAGCTGCTCACAGTGCCATGACTAGTCCAATACCATGTACTCTGATATGAATGAAAGTTAAAAAAATGTTTTGCTTTGTTTTTAAATCAGAAATGGTTGTTAAATTTTATCAAGAACCTCTTGGATATATTTTGGGCTAACCACATCTTACGGATCCTATTGGGTCCTCTTTTGAACGATCATCTTCCAACACTGAACTTTGAGAATAAATTACATGGAAGCTTCGTGGGAAAGCTTTCTATTTCTTTTAACTGACTCAGTATCCAGCCAGTGGTCCTCATCTGTCCCTTTTCCAGGTTTCTAGTCCTACCTGGTCTCAACTCTCACCTGCTAAGCCTGAGAATGCAGACCTTCTCCGGGCCATCCTCCCCACCAACTGGGCCTCTGGTGTCCTCTTAGTCATTCTGATCCCTCGCTTGGGCAGCCTATGGAACTCTGGCTTTTTACCAACGTGGAAACCCAGTGTGCTGCTTTTCTTTCTGATCTTACTCTTCCCTACATCCCAGAAAGGATGTGCTGGTAAATCTATCCAGGCCCAGCAAAACAGGCCTCTGAGCTCTACATGGAATTGTAGTTGAACACCTATTTTGTTCTCTATTTCTCAAGAATATTTGATATAGAATAACATATTCTATATAGATATAATAAATACATTCTATATAGAATAATAAAGGAAAGTGACATTTACTAGGTAAGGGAACAAGAGAATTGTTATTAGCTGATTTGACTTTGAATTTCAAGTTTGATATCTCACCACTGAAACATCCACACACATAAAATCTTTGGTCAAAAATAAATGGAAACAGGGAGCATATCAATAACAGAGTATAGAGAAAGGCATTATGATGATTTGATTTGTTTGTTTGTCTTGCAGGGCTAGGAATTGAACCCAGAGTCTCACACATGCTGGGCAAGTTCTCTACCACTGAGCTGCACCCTCAGTCCCTTAAAGATGATTATTTTTTGTATTTTTTATTTGTTCTTATTAGTTAGACATGACAGTAGAATGCACTTTGACACATCATACATAAATGGAGTGTAACTTCTTATTCTTCTGGTTGTACATGATGAGGCTTCACACACGTCACGTAATCATACACGCACTTGGGGTAACAATGTCCGATTCATTCTACTATCCTTCCTCCCCTCATTCCCCCTCCCCACCTTCACTCCCCTCTGTCTAGTCCAAAGTACCTCTATTCTTCCCTAGCCCCCCTGCCCTTATTGTGAATAAGCATGTACATATCAGAGAAAACGTTTGTCCTTTGGTTTTGGAGGATTGGCTTATTTTGCTTAGCATGATATTCTCCAGCTCCATCCACTTACCTGTGAATCATGGCATTTGAAGGTTAATGGTGATTTTTTTTTAAATGTAAATATGGTGAAGTCAATGCTACAGACTCTGGTCATAGCTACAGTGATGCCCTATAGCTTTTCCTACCCAGTATAAATCCCTCTAGAATCAATCTTCTTCCTTCATTTTATCTTACTTCACCAATTTATCATCCCTTCTAAGAAATATTAAATTTCTGATCACCTTGCCCACAGTGGCCTCTTATCTTTGAGAGAAATATTGTCAAATCATTCGGCCACTTAACTATTTTGTCATGAATTATATAACCTTCAGGTAACCTAATCTCTGGTTCTGCATGTGATAGGATTCCTAACAGACATAACTTTAAATTTTTCAAAATCTGAAAACTGGGCTGGGGACATAGCTCAGTTGGTAGAGTGCTTGCCTCGCAAGCATAAGGCCCTGGATTCAATACCCAGCACTGCAAAAAAAGAAAAGAAAAAAAAAGGTTGCAAAATGTTTGGGCTGGGGATATAGCTCAGTTGGTAGAGTGCCCGCCTTGCAAACACAAGGCCCTGGGTTCAATCCCCAGCACCGCCCAAAAAAAAAAGAAAAAATCAAAACCTGAAAAACATCATTTTGGAGTCACAAAAATTCCTGAATTCTAAGTAGGATTCAGGATTAGCATTTGGAAAAGAATTTTCTGTTTTCGCCAGGAAGTCTGTTCTGAAGGTAGTTTTAGTCTATAGTGCATGTAGGACACATTCGGCCATCCCTGTGTCCAGGGGTTCCACATCCTTAGATCCAACAAACGGGATCAAAAAATATTTGGAAAAAAAAATTGCAGAACAAGTATAGACGTTTGTCTTTGTTATTATTCCCTGTATAAACAATATAGTAGAGCAACTATTTACATAGCGTTTACCTTGCATTACATTACATAAGGAATCTAGAGAGGATTTAACATATACGGGAGAATATATGAAGCTGTATGCAGATACGACCCCTTTTTACACATATCTAAAGATGATGTTCCAGCCTCTTTGTCTTCCAGCAAGCCAAATGGTTGTGATTAAAATTGTTCTGGTTTTGGTGTCCCATACATGGTATCATTTAATACTCAATGGGTTTGGCTTATTTCACTTAGCATGATATTCTCTAACTCCATCCCTTTACCAGCAAATGCCAGAATTTCATTCTTCTTTAAGGCTGAGTAATATTCCATCATATATATATATAAATATAAATATATATATATATACACACACACACACCATATAAATCTATACCCCATATTTTCTTTATCCATTCATCTGTTAAAGGGCATTCACAATAAGGGGGGAATAGGGAAGAACAGAATTACTTTATATTAGGTAGAGGGGAGTGAAGGGAGCAGAGGCGGTATGGGAGAGGGAATGATATTGTAGTGAAACAAACATTATCACCTCATGGACACACATGACTGCATGACCCAAGTGTTTCTGCAATAGGTATAATCAGAAAAATGAAAGATTACATTCATTTGTGTATGATGTATCAAAATGTATAAATGCATTCTACTGTCATGTACAACTAATTAGAACAAAAAATTTTTTTAATTAAAAAAAAAAATTAAAAAAAAGACTCAATGGCTTTCAGTTCGGGCAGAGTCCTGGGGATTCTGGGTTCGACTTGTCCGGCCATGAGGTTTAATGACCTGCTAATAATGGCAGAGCCCAGGCCTCTCCCAGCAAGGAAGAGCTCTTCCTGGTGCAGATCTGCTGAGTCAGGAGGTTGACCTGACACTGGAGGAGGGATTTCTGTCTTTGTTCTTCCCTCTGAGGCCAAGCTGGATGTGGAATCAGAGAAGAGAAGAGTAGGTCTGGAGATGACAGGGATCAGGGCAAACCAGTTTGCCAAGTTGACGTAGGTGTTATGGCCACGATGAAGCCAAACCGAGGTCGAGTTAGGGCTGTGGGCTGTGGGTTGTCCACTTTGGACTATCCTGGTTTTAAAACTCAAAATTTTTGAAAACTTCTTTGGTCTGTACAAATTGGACTAACGGCCAGTGCAGGTATTATTCATGTTACCCTTTGTGTTGGATGGATACCCCGAGACCTCAGTCCAACCTGACTGGAGTGAGCTGTAATTTGGGGAATGGAGGGAGGGGCCTGGACCATGTGTCAGGAAGGGTGGTCTGTACAAGGATGTGGCGGGATGAAGAGGACCCACAAGCCACTCTCAGCATCTGGCACAAGAGAGCCAGCCAGGTCTGTCTAAGCCGCACTGGTGAGGGGGACCAAGACGGTCTTCAGAAACCCCAAGGAAGAGGTGGGGAGGGCACAGGGACAGGATAAAGCCTGGACTCGGGTGGCACAGACTGATGGGGGTTCACAGCGTTATTTGGACATGAAAGCAAGTACTGACCATGAAGCTGGGGTTCTGGAGACATCTGGGTTACAGGTATTTCTAGTACCTTCATCTAACAGGTGGAAGAGCACCGGCCAGCTGCAGAGTGAACTTTCCCTTCATTTCTTTGGTGCCACGCATCCCAGGGAGGCTCTTCAACCCTGACCCCCGTGCTCCGAGGTAGACTTGCCTACGCTGTGAGCTCTGCTTCAGTGGGAAGATTGACAATGGCCTTCAGACCTGAATCTGCCTAGGAAGTTTCTTGAATCTTCAAAGCATCATGTCCTCAGGTCTTCCAGTTGTTTTGTTTGTTTGCTTGTTTTTGTTTTTTAGAATGACTCTGGAGAATGCAGTGAGATGTTCTACATCACACGGGGCTGCCTATGACCTCAGTGGGCCTCCCGCTTTTCCTCCCTGGTCCCTTCCTCCATAAAAACATGTTAAGAGACAAAGATAAAATTCAGGTGAGATTCCTATTACATTCGCTATTAATTTTTCATTGGCATTATATATTATTTCTCATTTTATTATATTAACAATATATTGTTAGATCTTATCAAAGTTTTCATTTTTTTTTTTTTAGGTTAAAATCGTGACACTCTGGTGCGCTCTTGGCACTATGCAGATGGCCCCTCATGTCACTCTGGGTGTCAAGTGCCGGCCCAGGACGAGCCCGCGGTTGGCGCTCCATGACTTGGATTTTCCTTCTCTTCTGCCCCATGTCCAAAAACAACATTTCAAAACCTTCAAGTGGCAAGTTAAAAACTCAAGAAATAAAGCCAGAAGCCCCGTCCGGGCAGCCGATGGCCGGCACAGCAGGTTTCACTTAGAGGGAATATCACTTTACTGCTTTTAACAAACTTCAAAGAAAACGTTGTAAGGCCATTTATTCTACATGTCTGTTTCGCATCAGTCACAATTACATCCCAGCCTCACTTCTCTCCCCTCGTTATACCGCATCAATCGGGAACCAGGGTGAACGTGTAGGATGTGGGTTACGTTAGGAGCTGTCAGCGGAGCCCGAGAACCAGCATGTGCCGTGGCCCGCCACTCCCGAGGCCCTGGGAGGCTCTGTTAACACCCCTCGCCCGTGGTGACAGGGAGAACACAGCTCAGGGGAGAGGACCCAGCCCCTTACAGCGCTGCTGGAGACCTCAAGTGGCCAGTGCCACATGGAGAGAGCAGTGGGTGACAGATCTGTTCATTTACCTGTCGTGCAAAACGGAAGCAGAAATCACATGTCTGGTGAGCAGGAAACGTGGGTGGGTGTGGTGCAAGGGCAAGGTGAGCCGAGGCCAGGCATGGCCTGCTGGTGTGGTCAGATCCACAGGTATGGAATGCTCTGGAACAGACTGGAACAGAGGCCTCCCACTCAGGGAAACTTCTAGAACTCCAAACGTGACTGATCTCTAGTTTTTCATTCGTGGCCTGGACCCTGGGGTGCCAGCAGCCACACTTCTCCTAGGAAGCAAGCACAGAGAGGAGAAGGCAGCTGGCCTCCCCGGCAGCCATCTGCAGGACAGCACACAGCCTTGTCCTCCTGCAAGCTGCTCCCTGGCCCCTCGGTGGTACTTGCCCCTCACACTGTAAAGCAAGGAAGTTGCTCGTCAAGGGCTTACAAATTTTTTTTCTGTTTGAAAGATGCCATTAAAAAAAAAATGAGCAAAGAATACAGACTCCTTGTTCTAAATGAAAGCACTTAATGGATTTATACCTATCAGTCCCGTTGCGTTTATAAGGTCACTGGAATTCAAGACCGCCTCCTTTATCTGACAGAGTGAGAGGGAGAGAGCTGTGCCACACGGGGCTTTTCCTGATAACCAAGCTTTCTTCCTTTGGAGGCACCAGCTCTTGTCAAAGTGGAATTTGTTTTTATTTTGGTAGAAAAATGTCATGTTTCCCAGTCTTTGATTTTCTTGAAGCATAACTCAGATTTTCTTGA
This sequence comes from Glaucomys volans, assembly GCA_020662805.1. Taxonomy (NCBI): domain Eukaryota; kingdom Metazoa; phylum Chordata; class Mammalia; order Rodentia; family Sciuridae; genus Glaucomys; species Glaucomys volans. The sequence goes on from JAJEJO010000366.1 coordinate 836,216, forward strand.
AGCATAACTCAGCCTTTCTTCCTTTTCTTTCTTTCTTTTTTTTTAGGTACCCAGATTGAACTCAGGGGCAATCCACTGAGCCACATCCCCAGCCCTATTTTGTATTTTATTTAGAGACAGGGTCTCACTGAGTTGCTTAGGGCCTCGCTTTGAACTTGAGATCACAATCCTCCTGCCTCGGCCTCCAGAGCCACTGGGATTACAGGCGTGCACCACTGCACCTGGACACTTAGCCGTTCTTGAGGGTCATGCTACAGTATCTGCTAAAGCATGGGAAGCCATGAGGTTGAGAGGGTTCTGGAGTCAGACACATGGGGTTCACAAAACCCTGTGCGACTATATTGGCCCTGAGAACTGCTGGGGAGATTATAAGCATTTATAGAAAATGTGTACTTAAAAAATGCATCATAAATTCAATAAAATTAATAAGCAAAATAAAAGTGTAATAAAACTGTAATGAGCTGGGTGAAGTGAGCACGCCTGCAATCCCAGAGGCTTGGGAGGCTGAGGCAGGAGGATCTTAAGTTCAAGACCAGTCTCAGCAACTTAGCAAGGCCCTAAGCAACTCAGTGAGAATCTGTCTCTAAGTAAAATACAAAAATAGGCTGGGGATGTGGCTCAGTGGTTCAATCCCCAGTACCAAAAACCAAAAATATAAAAAACAAAAATAAACAAAAACCCCCAACTGTAATGAACTAAGCAAACATTGCTCTAATTTAGAGATACCTTCAGAGGCTTTTTAGTAAGCACAGTTAATTCCACCTTCCCTCAACAGCCCAAATCATATGCCTTTTGAGTTTCTTATCTTCTTTTCATGGTCTCCTAATGGCTCTTCTTTCTCATGGGGTCAGAGCCTACCTCTATTGGCATCTACTCTAGTGTCATGCTTTAACATCTTATGAGATGGGAAACCACTTAAGCAAGTCGGATAGGAGAATTTGAAAGGGCAAGTGAGTTTAAAGGCATAGCTTTAGTTAATTTTTTCTGAGCTGGGAAATAAGACTTTGAATGCACTAATTTAGTCAGGTTGGAGTAGGTTTTGCTGCAGGAACAAAAAATCCCCAAAGCTCAGGTCTAACAAAGCAAAAGCTTTTTTCTTGTTTCTTCTATGTGTTCGCTTGGGTTGTAGAAGGGCTCTCAGGTACTGAGGTTGATAAAGGCTCCATCTCGATACAAGCTTCCATAATCCACATGGCAGGGGAAGGGGAAGTAGTAGATTTTAGAACTTCTACAGAAAACCATGCTTGTCTTTATGCTGATGTGTCTTTAGCCAACATAAATAACAGGACTACACTTGACTTTCGAAAGGCAGATAAATGCCATTCTATCATGGACTGGCAGTGGCAATGGCAGAAAACCCGGTTCTCTCACATGTGGCGTTGGTTTATGTGCTTTATCTTCTAATAATCAGATCAGATTTACTGAGTACTTTTACTAGGTGCCACATTCTGTGTTAGTGGTTGACAGGTACTTGTTTCCTCCTTTTTTTATACACAAGTTAAGACACAAACAAGTCAAGTCATTTACCCACAATCACCCAGAGGGACAATAACATGGCTAAACTGAGAGTCAAACCAGATCTGACACCCAAGCTAGTGTTCTTGAACAACATTTCCAACAAATGCATTCTAGACCACTGGTTGCTAAGTAACCTTGAGACAAGTGGTTTATATTATTAATTCAACTGTTTGTTATCTGCCAAAGAATACTCAGAACTTTTTTTTTTTCATTACCTTTCCATTTGTGGGAATGCTTTCTATTTAGCAAATACCTTCTGAGCATTTACCATGAGCTTAGCCGTGGAGTGTGCAGAGATATCCAGGGGAAGGTGAAATTCCTCATCTCGGACACTCTATCATCTTTGATAGGAAATGCACAGAATAAAAGCCAGTGATTGAAAGTGTGATCTAAAGTATGAGAGAGTTAAGCAGAACATAACTATGCTCCACGTGCCGCGACGCTGTGCTGGCTGCTGTCAGTGCTGGGGTGGGGGGCGGGGGGAAAGGAGGAAGGGCTCGAAAACGGGTCAGGATCTGGACAGCAAAGGCCTGAATCCTGAAACAAGCAAAGTGTTGGGCAAATGAGGAAGTGGGCCTGACACATGGGAAAGGCGTGTGGGAGGGGAAGAGGGAACTAGGCTGGCTTAGCGCCAGGTTCCCAGGGACCTTGAACATGGGTGGCACCTGGCCACAGCCCTCAGGCAGAGGGAAGGAGGACACAGCTCGTGTACCCCTCCCTCTTCACTAAGGATTTCTAAAGTGTAGAATATTTCAGGTAAGTCGAAGTCTCCTTTGCCTCCCCTGCCCTGCCTGGTCACAATCTCCTCTTCCATCCCCTGAGGATGGGTGAGTGGACTCCAGTTCACCCATGAAATTATGCATTCCACTTCCATCCTTTCATGGGTGCCTTCCAACTAACACTCACACCTAAAGTCTAGAATTAATTAATATTACTTCCTTCCTTCAAAATAATTATGTGTGTGTGTGTGTGTGTGTGTGTGCGTGTGTGTGTGTATTTGGGCTATCTCATTTTCCAAGGTTACTTGGAAATTTACTCCTATCTTAGTTTTAAACACTTACAAATGAGTTATTTTTAATTAATATTGGAGGTTGGTTTAGACTTACTAAAGTCTATTTTTTATCTTTCTTATATTTTACTTCTTTTTTTTTTTTTTTGGTAGTGGGGATTGAATCCAGGGGCACTCAACCACTGAGTCACACCCCCAGCCCTATTTTGTATTTTATTTAGAGACAGGGTCTCACTGAGTTGCTTAGGGCCTCGCTAAGTTGCTGAGGCTGGCTTTGAACTCGCGATCCTCCTGACTCAGTCTCCCAAGTGCTGGGATTACAGGCGTGCGCCACCACGCCCGGCTTATATTTTACTTCTTTTCATGCTAATTTTCCTTCTTGTCAAAGTGCATCTTGATGTGCTTAGTACTTACCAAAGCAGTTTTCTGATGTCTGAAATTTAACTTCATAGTTTATTTTTGCTTAGGAAGACCACTTTTCACTCAGCAATTTGATGCATGCATTATTCTATTGTGTCTGCCAGCCATTATTGATTCTGAGAAATATGCTCTGGGTCTAATTCTGATTCATTTGTTTTTCTCTCTGGTTGTTTTAAAGGTTTCTGCTATCACACCTGGATTACTATAGTTTAGAGTGGCTTCTTTTTCATTACACTTAATGGTACATGATGTGTTTCTTAATATGAAGACTGATAGTGCAAATTCTTTGGCTCTTATTTCTTTACCTCTTATTCCTTCTGTTTTTTATTTTTCTAGTTTGGAACTCTTACTAGACAAGCATAGGTCTTCTCACTTAGTGCTTCCATCTCTTGGTCTTTCGTGTTTTATTTTGGATGATTTCCTCAAATCTCTCATCCAAATCACTTATTCTCTCACCAGCCACATCTACTTTATAGTCCAACTGATCTTCAAAGATTTTATTTCAATTACTATACTTTTTAATTTTTAGATTATTTTCACCTTCTTCATATTATTTTTCAGATAATTTTATTTTTGATTTGTGATTGCCATTCCTTTCTTCATGAGTGAAAACACTTGAATACCCTCAGTTGAATGTCTGTTTTAGATTCTTGTTTTTTCTAGTTCTTAGGAACTATTATTTCCAGTTCTTTTTGTTTTCTCTTCCTCTTCTTTACTTATTTTTTCATTCTTGAGGTGTGAATTCTTTTTGTTTATTTTTTGGCTCAATTTCATCTTTGTTGGCTTCCTTCCATGTTTTATTTTTCTCCTTTAAAAAAGTTTTTTTTAAAAAAATATAAGCTGGGCGTGGTGGCGCACGCCTGTAATCCAAGTGACTTGGGAGGCTGAGTCAGGAGGATCGAGAGTTCAAAGCCAGCCTCAGCAACTTAGTGAGGCCCTAAGCAACTCAGTGAGACCCTGTCTCTAAATAAAATACAAAATAGGGCTGGGGATGTGGCTCAGTGGCCAAGTGTCCCTGAGTTCAATCCCTGGTTCAAAAATAAATAAATAAATAAATAAATAAATAAATAAATTCTCATGGAAATGAGAGTCAAAGGGGAGTTCATGGAAGTTTCATGTGATCCAGTGCATCTCTGTGTGATGTTTTTACATTTACCAATTCTGAACAAGATTTTGGAATAATTTTGGTTGTGGGTCCCTATAGCACATGAGTGATAGGAATTCAGGCCTTAAACTACTTATGGCATAAATCTGTTTCTTTGGGGTGATTCCTATTACTCTGATGGCTCCGGAATATTGCAGTTTTTCTGCTATTTCCCTAGGCTAGAGGATGTTTTGCCTGGTTCCCAATTCAGATGATACTAGGTCAGTTCTTCAGGAACCTTGGGGATTTTCTTTTCTTGATTTTTAGTTGAGATTTTGCTGAAATTACCTGTCTTCCATTAGTTAACATTATTAAGGATGGTAAAGAGTTTCAACTTTGTTAACGTTAGGTGGACAGATATTTTCAGCAAAACTTATGAGTGATGCAGGAGGGATTTTTTTTCATGAGCTCAGTAGGTGCTCTTGGACTGCAGCCACGAGAAGAATATTTTAAATGGGGAAAAAATATTGCTCAGGACTTGGTAACTGATCTCATAGAATTGCCTTAGTTTTCCTTTTCTTCCCCAAAAGCATTTAGGCAAGGATTTAAGAGCAAGTAACTGATACAGGAGGTGAAGAAAACATGAAGGGACATGAAGAAGTTAGACATGAAGGGAAGTGGCTAATAAGGGGTGTTATCAATCCAGGTACTGTTCTGGGAAACTAGACCCTAAGCCCTCTAGGGAAACTCTAGGAGTTCGGCTGTTTACCCAAGGAGTGAGGAAGCCGTGGTATTTATATAAAGTACTCTGTGTCATGGTTTGAGAGATGTTTCCAGGAGGTAATCTGCCAACACTTCCAGCTTGTCATGTGGATGGGCTTAGTTATATATTGATGCACAAATATTCATCACCTGGTATTGTTTGTGAGGGTCAGGAATTTTGAGATAGCTTATCTGTTTTTTTCTGGCCTGGGGTTCCTTATGAGGTTGTAATGAAGAAACTGGCAATGGTTTAGTCTCCTGAAGGCTAGACAGGGCTGGAGGATCTGGTTCTGAGCTGGTGTACTACCACCTGAACAGACAGTGCTGGCTATTGGCTGGAGGCCTCAGTTCCTCACCATGTAGACCTCTCCATATGACTACTTGAGCTTCTCTCATGACAAGACATATGGCGTACCCCAAAGTGAGTGATCCCAAAGAGGGGAAAGAGGACAGGGCTTTCATGGTTGAGTTTGAAAATCATGATCATTTCCATCATGTTGTATTTGATGGAAGCAAGTCACAGCATGAGGTCTGGCTTGCATTCAAGAAGAGGAGAGGGAGGACTGTCCAAGAATGTGTGAACATATATTTCTTTATCCATCACAGCAGGCAAGGGGCTTTGGCAGCCAGAGACAGCCTCAGGCACAGAAATGCAGGTGCATGTGGAAGTTGGGCAGACTGAGTGGAAAGGGTGAAGGCTATACCTGGGGCACTAACAGCATCCTCTACAGGAACAAATAGAGACAAGGCCCACCCTTTCCAGGTGAAGGGAAATGCACTTGACCAGTTGATGGGAGGAGTTGCAGAGTACAGGCCTGGAGATAGTAGGGTGAGAATTTGGGACATTTTTAAATAAATCTATTACAACTACCAAGAAAGAAAAAAATGTTACTTAGATCACAGTGCTCAATTGATTGTATCATCACTTTCATAGACGTGAACTTGTGAAAAAATGTTCATCTTAGTATCAACAAATATAGAACAAAGAATTTCAGAGTTTCACAGATAATTACTGCGTAAACAAATCTCTCTAAATTTTATCATCCATCTTGTATAGGTGTCATTAAAAATGAAACTTAAGGAGTAATATGATGTGAAGGTGGAGGTCTTAGTCCTTACCAGGCCAAATCCCAGCACTTAAATAAGTCATTTAATCTTTCTGAGTCTCAATTTTCACACCTGCAAAATGGGATAAGCTATGGCCTTGATTCTCCTGCAGATCAATTAAAAATGAAAGCAAAATACTCTTAAAATAAAAATGTTATTGAGATGGAAGTTGCTATGGATGTGCAGAAGCAGCTATAAAACTCACACTTCACATGAAAGAAAATTAACATTTTCTCCTTGGGAATTCAAGAAAAACAAGATTACTGATTCCTTGTGGTGTTTGTCAAACTCAGAATGATGAATGCATCTTGAAGAAAGATCTTTGCCTAGAGACAAAACTGGGGTGGAATGAGAGAAGGCAGTTGGGGACATGAGTGGAAGCCTCCACTAACAGATCATGCCCATAAATGAACCTGAAAAAAATCCAACAGGTTGTTTTCTAGCTGGAGCAATACCTGGGCACAGGAGCTGCGCACACCTCCCAGTCTGAGCTAGGGAACCTGGTTACTGTTCACACCTGGTCATTTCTCACGGTGCGTGCTGAAGTCAAACAGAGGCAGAAGTTGGAGCTTTCTGCCAGAAAAACTCAGGCTGCACTTGCGGAGCAGAGAGCTCCCAATACAAAGGAATGACACATACCTGAGCAGGTCTGATGTATATTCTTTCTGCAGAGGGCAGTGGAACACATTCCCGGGCCATTCATCATGATGCTAAAATTAGATCCTGCTTAGAAGGAATGATATATTACTGATTACATAATAAAGATAGCTATATTTCTCATGAGAAACAGAAGGGAGAGATATATTTAGGCATGGGGCAAATATATCCTTGATATGAAAAATGGATTCATTAAGTATTTAATCTTTATACCATTCCTGTGAAATAAATGCACACATACATCACATGTGTTTTAAAGTGACTTGATAATTAATATTGTTATACTTGAGAAGAAATCCTGAGTCTCCATCAAGAAGCCATGTCATGAGTCAGAGGCTGCAGGTCGAGGCTGGCCCTCCACCCAGCTCCCTGGTGGGTCCCTGAAAGCCCAGGGAACCCCCTATCTGCAGGAAGCAACGGAGTCCTAGATTTCCATCTCTATATCATGCATTTTGGGTAAGGCCCTGAGAGAGGGAAGGTCCCTGGTGATGGCGGCTGAAAATACATTGTGGATCAAGGGCCTCTGTTAATGGGGTGCAGCTTCCATTCTCCCCTTTCCCACCCATAAACCTGCTCCCTTTACCTTTTGCTCTGTTTCTAACTGCTACCATACAGGGAAAGTCTCACAATTTTTTAAAACCTGTAGTCATAGTGGATACATTTCTAAGTATCCTGGCAATGATATTCTTACTTCAAATGGACACCAGGGTGTTTGATTGGAGTTTAAACAAACACACAGATTTGTAGCACTTCGGATGTCAAAGGTCAGTAAAAACAAATCAGGGTGAAATGAAAGAACAAAATCGTTTTAAGAACAATAACTTTGAAAGGTGGATTGATGTAACTAAAAATGAGCCTAAAGGGATTAGGGCCGGGGGGACAAAGCTACAAGAGAGAACGGGTTCAGGGCTCATTCCTGGTCTGTCTATGTCACAGGAAGAGAATCTGGGCTGTGCAGGCAGGTGGCCTGAGTTCTGGCCCCAGCGCTGACATTTACTAAATACATAATTTTTCAACAAGAAACTTAGCCTCATTCAAGCTTTGCTTCTCATCTGTAGTGTGAAAGTCAAACCTCTCCGACTACTCAGGGTGGGTGACATCACAGCCTCTAGCACAGAGCTTGGGGCAGAATCGCAAGTCAGCAAATGTTAATGGCTTTCCATTCTCCATCATCCTTAATCTACCCACTTAAACCACAGAAAGTACGATCCTATTTTATGTGTAAATATACAGTACAGGAAGACAATATCAGAAACTTTTGCCTCCTCTTAGTGAAAAAAGCAAAAGGACAAAAAAAAATGTGGAAAAATACTGTCATGTGTAACTAAATATAAGAGATAGAAATAAAAAAGTAAAAAAAAAAAAAAAGAAAGAAAGAAAAAAATAAAGTGCACAAAAAAAAAAAAAAGAAAGAAAGAAAACAAAATTACTTTCCTCTACTTATCAGGTTGCAAATTCAAGTTTAGAGAAGTCACAGGGACACATTCTTGGGGAAAGTTCTCCAAGTAGTCAGGATAGGTCAGGGTCTGCTGCAGGAGAACAACCCCTGTGCTCAGCGGCTTCATGTTTTTTCTATGCTCTGTATCCAATAAGGATCCACCAAAGCTGGGCTCAATTTAGTCTCAGAAGGACCCAAGGCTTCCCCCGTTTTGATGCCACCATCTCAACATGAGGTTTGCAGTTCACTCTGAGAGAGAAAGAGTGCATCACAATAGAGGGGTGCCTCTGAATTGTTTCTATAAGGAAGTGCTGTAGACACTTCCATTTGCATTTGAAAGGGACAGGGATGTGGAGGCTCCTGCCCCAAAGTAAAAGGACATGTAGGGACAGAATGCACCTGGTACAACTATGTCCAGAGAGGACTCCGGTCGCCCCAGCTGCGGGTGCTGCAGCCTGGACCCCCAGCTCGCCTCCCTGGAAGAGTTCAGCACTGCACGCGGACCCAGCAGTATTCGCCAGCATCTAAACGATCCCCTTGTGAGAGGCACTCTGAAGTTCAGCTTATTAACATTTCCAAGCAATTCACGCGCCTTTCTCAAGTCACGTTCAGGTTGGCAAATGTCGGGTGCCTCACGGCAGCATCACTGCTGTTGTGTCAAAGGACACTCTTATTTTCACTTCAAGGTAAACTCCCTGAAGTTCCCACGATTTTTGCTTCTTTCCCAGAAACGCTCAATCCATACCCCCTCTGTACTTGACCCAGTGCACTAACGTCCCCCATTTTTCACCCTCCTCCGCATTCATGACCCTGGCTATGTGGCTTCTTGATAAAGAGGTGGAGATGATTTCTCCAAGAATTCAAAAGGGGACCAGATGCTTCACTGAGGGGCCCTGTTCAAGGAGAATGGTCCACGAGGGGATCCTGTAACCGCAGCAGGAGTTTCCTGGAAACTCCACCATGATCCTTGGGTAGTTCAATGAATCTGAAGCAGAGCCCCAGCTGGTGGCTCAAGATTTGGGGAACAAAGTCCGAACTCCATGGAGGTGTAACAAGAGCTGAGCCAACATAACCAGGCCCTGGACAAGCAGGCTGTTTGGACTGAGGGGACATGAGGCCCTGGGTTCTATCCCCGGTACCTCAAAAGAGTGAAAATAGCATGAGCCCTTGACTGGCTGCCTGTCTCCCAAGATCACACGGGCCCTTCTAAGCCACTGTGGGGTCAGGCACCCTACTGCCACGTGTAGAGAAAAAAATGAATGATAAGAGTAATTTGTTTGAGAATAACTTTTCAATCTGATTACACACAGTCATGAGGAGCCATAAGGTGGCCACATAGAGACCTTGCCCCCTAGTCTAGTTTGCATGCCCACCATAGTAGCAATCTGAGTCCTTAAAGAGACAGAGTACACTGAACTCCTGAGAGACTGGGAGCACCCCACACTGAAGAGATCCTTGGAAAGGTGCATTTAAACATGGATCACAGCAACTTGAAGTGGCAGTGTATTAGCTCATCTCTCATCCCTCTGTGTCTGTCACCTGTCTATTTGGTCTGCTTTTACAAAACTCTGCAACGCTCGGGTTCTTATGACAGAATTCTGTGCTCAGGGGTTGGGGGAGATAGAGAGAGAGAAAATGCTAGGTTAGTGAGGCAGGGGACTCTTTTGGATCTGGGGGCAGAGCAGGCCTGTGGAGAAGGTGCCCTTGATTTCGAGTCTGAATGAGGAGGAAGAGCCAGGCTGTGACCCTTTGGAAACATGGTTCCAGGCAGAGGGAATCATCAGAATGAGTGCTTCATGGAGGATTTGTGCTTGATGGTAATGAAGATAATCTGTGTGACTACATCAGGGGACACCTGCAGCAGTTCCTGACCCCAAATATTGAGTACCCCAACCACCTGCGTAGAAGAAAGCAAATACCACACACACACACACACACACACACACACACACACAATGGGGACTGGGAGCTAAATATCTGAAGCACCATAAGCAAGTGCCTTCCATAGCACTCCAGGGACCATCTCACGCTCTCTTGCACAACATTTAAGAGGGACAGGGACGTGTGTGGCCTGTCAGGTTTTCCTATGAATGATAAAGAACACACTTCTTATTAATGTTATTCTAAATTTGTTGCCACTGTGCACGATCTCAGAAGACCAAGTGGAGAGCACCGTTACCCAAATCAGTGGAATAAATGAATGGGAAAGAAACAAGAAGTACATATGCAAACAAAGATGTCTGCCCATTCTGTTACAATGTACTTTGTAAATGTAAATATTGCATGTAAATGTTAGATCAATACATGAATAAAATCTTTCGTTAGACTTCTAGAAGTAAGAGTCTCAGTAGAACTTAAAAAGTTATCATGTCCTATTAAACAGTCCAGGCCCACATTTTCTAGCCCGGAATGGTTACTGTGGAGAAGCCAGGATCTCAGTAGAGACGGCAAAGCTGATGGCTGGTGTGCTGTCAGAGGCAGAGAGAGCTAAGTTCAAGTCCTTCCTTTGCCATTTAGTAACTGGGTGGCCAAGGATAAGGGACATAGTCTGTCCACACTCTTGTTTCGAAATCTGTACAATGGGACAATTCCTCCCATTCCAAATGGTTGCTGGAACAAGTGGAGAGTTAAAGGTTCAGCACTGTGGCCTCACTAATGACCCACATCATCTTAGCAGAGGCCTTGGGTGTATGCAGGGGGCACCTACTCCAGCCCCTGAAGATACACAATATGGCCTAAGGGTGAATGGGACCCCAACATGGCAGCTGCCCTTGGATCAGAAGACGTGGAAAGGACCACAGCCCTCCATAGCTGTATTGACCAATCCTGTCAGCAGCTGAGATTCCAGGAGGCAGAACATCCGTCTGTTGCCAACCGATTATCTGTGCACTTAGTCTAATCTGTTTGGCTTCCAATTCTTTATTAAAGAATTTGACAATAATCCTAAGAATGGTTTCTGGAGAGAATTCTTCCTGCAACAGACTGTCATCTGGAAACTCGTCAAGGATAACACTGAGCCAAATCAGTAGGAAGCTAACTATATCATAATTACTCACTTTTGAGAGCTATAGAGATTAATTTTATTCCTGATGGAGAAAGATATTTTACTGTCAGCCTACTTCCTATCCTGCCAGCAGGAGGATTAACATATTTTCCCCCTTTCCATTCAAAACCAAGTTCATTAATACATTAATTAAAGATAGTGTATTTATTCTAGGTAACAGCTTAGAATATAAATTAAGGGAGGTGAAGAAGAATCCGTAATCGGGAATCATCCATCAACCCCTCATCTGCTGGAGAGGCTGTCCATTGTAGGGTACCACTGCTGTTTATCCAGGGACATTCTGCTCAGCGGCCAGGGGTCCTCCACGGAGTTACTGATTGAAATAATGACAGCCTGTGTGGTCATCGGAGCAACCATGACTTCTTCCAGACCTCAGCAGTCCTTAAAGTCTCTGACTCTTTTTTTTTTTTTTTTTTTTTTTTGGTACTGGGGATTGAACTCAGGGGCACTCGACCACTGAGCCATATCCCCAGCCCTATTTTGTATTTTTATTTAGAGACAGGGTCTCACTGAGTTGCTTAGGGCCTTGCTAAGTTGCTGAGACTGGCTTTGAACTCTCAATCCTCCTGCCTCTGCCTCCCAAGTGCTGGGATTACAGGTGTGCGCCACCACGCCCAGTTAAGTCTCTGACTCTTTTAAGCAAAGGAAAAGTAGGTGTTTCCTCATTGGCATCACCAAAGATCCAGTGTCTGAGCAGGACAATGTTGTTCCCCATTGGACCCAAAAGAGACACAGGTTTAAAAGAAGCAGGCTGCCTCTTTTAGCTACTGTAGATGAGCACAAATTTCATAAGCAAATTCTTAAGGGCCTAACATGTGTGCAATCACACTCAAAAATAAAAACAGGTGGATTCTGTAGAACAAACAGTCTGCTGAGTTCCATGGAAAAAGTAATGAACACAGGACAAGGACTTGGGTTCCAGTGCCAGGTCAATTACTGAGTAGCTGAGTGACTTTGGACATGATTCGTTCATTGCTCAGAATGTTACTCCATCTTTAAGACAGGAAAGATAGTATTTGCTTTAGCCTCCTCTTAACATGGTGGTGAAAATAAAAATGATGGTGTGATGAAAGTACTCGGTCATGTAAGTGGTACTGTTATTTCCAATTTCTAGGAATCGCTGACACCATATCCTGGGACCAGATCAGCAAGCTGACACCTGACAAATGAGAACTCATTACAGGGTCATATCCCATTGTCTGTGGCTGCTTTCCTCCTCCACTGAGAGGGTGGGCCCATGTCGCCCGTTAGCACACATCCTTGATGGAGGACATTTCTCTAGGAGGGGACAGACTCTCTAGCTCCTTTCCCATCTCTTTCTACATACCTTCAGAGCCAAAGTGAAGAGTCACTCAAAATCCCTAAAGCAAGAAAAGAGAGATAGGAAGCATAGACACACTTCTGATTTAGGTTTCCCCAATTTTATCAGAATGTTTTAGAGGTTTAAATGGCCACAGGCTCAACTCCCTAAATCTCTGAACAACAGTCATAATTTACCATTATTTGCCAGCAGTTATTATCTTTGGTCATGAGATTTTTTTTTTTTTCAAAAATAGGAGATATTTTCCCCTCAAAAAGAGCACATTCTTTAGTGTAACTGTATTTGAATAAGAATTCCACACAACTAGAATATATACTTGAACATAAGAAAGCAAGGTAGGACTATTTTATATTACATAGGACATTCAAGGATACATCAAGAGGCCGTCCAAACAATGCTTATTTTTGTATTTATTACAAACATTACAGTCAATTCTGTATGTGCCAACAATTATATTCTTTTAATATTTAGTGATGTGAAAACAACTGCCTGTTTCCAAAGGGACATGTGGGAATTAAATTAAGTGAGAAAATGAATTAAACAGACACTTTCCAAATGAAGAAATAGAAATGGTCAACAAATACATTAAAAAAAATGTTCAACATCATTAGCAATTAGGGAAATGCAAATCAAAACTACATTGAGATTTCATCTCATACCACTCAGGATGGCAGTGTTCAAGAATACAAATGTAAAAGCTGGAGAGGATGCAGAGAAAAAGGAACACTTCTACACTGTAAGTTAGTACAACCATTATGGAAATCGGTATGGAGGATCCTCAAAAGACTAGGCATGGGACCACCACAGGACCCAGCTATACCATTCTTTGGTATTTATCCTGAAGAATTAAAGTCGGCATACTACAGTAATACATGCATATCCATGTTTTTAGCTGTACAATTCACAAGGGCCAAACTATGCAACCAGCCTAGGTGTGCATCAATGGAAGAATGGATAAAGAAAGTGTGTTGCATAGACACAATGGAGTTTTATTCAGCTATTAAAAAAAAAAAAAAAAAAAAACGAAATTATGGCAGTTGGAGGAAAATGGACAGAGCTTGAGAACATTACGTTAAGTGAAATAAGTCAAACTCAGAAGGTCAAGGGTTGTACATTTTCTCTCATATGAAGCCAGAGAGAAAAAAGCAAAAGAAAGATGGGGTCAGATGTCATGAAAATTGAAGGGATTATATTTGGAGCAATAATGTTAGTTAAATATTATCAGAGTAGAGGAAAGGGGCCAAGAGTGGGAAGTGGGGAGGGGGGAGCAAGTGCTGGCTGGGGAGTGAGATTGGCCGAATTATACTGTTGCGTTATATACTGTGTGCACGTACGAATCTGTAACAACAAACCCCATCGTTATGCACAACTATCATGCACCAATTTGAAAATCTGAGAAAAGGTAAAAAGCAATTACCCAAGGGACCTGGGACGCAGCCTGCATTTGGAAGGAGCTGTGGGAATAGAATTGCTGTCTGCTTCATGATTTTTCAGCTCACCTTCGCATTGCTAATGCTGACGTTTTTGAATATCTGCCATTTTGGGTCCTTCATGGTGGGTAGCCCAAGTGGATCCGTGGTCGCTGAGGTCTGCTCTGTAGCCTGCCTATTTGCAAACACCACTGAAATGACTTTTCCCAGCCCTTCTTCCTTCAATATGGCAAAAATACAGATTTGGAGATGCCAATTTGGCCCTGGTCACAACTGTCTTTATAAATGACTGCCTCTGTGTTTGAGTAGTGGCATCTCCAGTATGGTCTGATACTTGTCTGTCCTCCTAAATCCCGAATCTGGCATTTAACGTGTTTGTATATTATTATCTCCACATTAAATCCAATGGTAGAATAGAAGTGATGACATCTCCAAACAGCAATCTATACAAAATCATGTTTTTTCCTTTACCATCTGATCCCAAAATTAAAATTCCCATTTCCAGGGTTCCAAAGAGACTGGGAAAAAAGTACTTGAGAGAAAAAACCACCCATAATGAATCATCTGTGGGCCCTCGCTGGTCCTCAGAGACAGCATGGACTCAGTGGTGACTCCCAGTTCAGCCTGGGAGCACCTCCTCCACTGGCCTTGACCTCCTCTGCAGCTCTGTGGTGGTCTCCTTGCAAGCCTGGACGCCCCTGGTTGACTCTGGATGGGGCAGGAGGCAGGGGCTCAGGACTGTGCCCTGGGAGTCCCAGGTAAGTTCCTGATGTGGCTTCATCTTCACAACAAACTATGAACTAACATTATTGCTCCAAATATAAAAACTGGAAACTGAGTAAACTGGGAAAGGTAAAGTGACTTTCCTGTGGTGCCCAGGAAGTGGCAGGGATGGGACCTGATCCTAGGTCTGCGTGGCTCCTGATACACTGTCTGACCACTCCATTACCAGAGTTTTCCTGAAAAGCTGTTCTCCTGTCATGAGGAATTTCCTCTAGAACCTGTCTTTGGGTGAGACTGTTACGTAGCACCTAGAATTCCTTCTGCATCAATCTAGACACAAATAAATGATTCATTTTCCATCTAATAAATATTTACAAAGCATCCGCTATCTAAGTGGGGAGGAGGTGGGGATCAGCTGTGAATAGATCCAGTTTCTTCATCCAGTGAGGATAATGGATCAATGGATCAATGATCTATAACTGTCTTCCCAGGACATGTTGTATACTGTGCTAGGAAAATCCGCTCTTCTAATTAAAATACCAACTCATGAGGATTTTCTTTACCGTTCACTAAAAGATTCACAAAAGGGTTCCTTTAATTTCACTCCCTCAGTGAAAGGATACATATTTGTTAGGCGCCTGTTAGGAGTCAGACACCGTGTTAGCCAATCTAGAGATGAGATTGCGTTTATAAGCCCAATGCTCATTCAGCTGTTCCAGAAACACCAGGAAACATCAAATGCGATACATGTTAATTCTCAATTAGCCATTTTGATGGGAGAAAAACAACTAGGGAAGGAATGATAGAGTGAAACATCATTACCTCATGTACACGCATGGCTGCATGACCCATGTGATCCTGCAATGTGTACAATCAGAAAAATGAGAGATTACAGTCCATTTATTTATGGTCAATATGTATAAATGCATTCTACTGTCATGTACCACTAATTAGAACAAATAAAATTTTAAAAATTAAAAATTAAAAATTTTAAAAAGATATAT
>JAJEJO010000366.1:851852-875862 GCA_020662805.1 Glaucomys volans
TAACTAAGAATTAGGGTGCAAATCAGAAACACAGGGAGGAGTGAAAGAGCAGCATAGGAGACAAGAACTCTGCAACACCCACCATTATTTCAGGTGCTTTCCATGGTCTCTGAGCATCCAGGCCAAGTCCAGCTTTCCCTCTGGGCACGTGACAGCACTCTGTGCCACACGCTCCTATGCAGGCTTGAGAGGCCGTCTCATTGGAGGGTGTCAACTCGGTGAGGGAAAGAGCCTGCATGCTCCTGTCCACCTCTGCAGGGAGCAGAACAGTCCTGGGCACGTAGCTGGTGCTCACTATGAACTTACGGATTCATGGGTTAAGGTCCTTGGAGAGGTGACAGTAATCTACGAAGGACTGCAGGGACTAAACCAAAGATACTACCTGACACTGTCACCTGCAGGTACAGTGCCATGTCTGAGAAGTCAGCTGCTGCCATTCTCCATGTCTGCCTCTCCAGACTGATATTCCAATCCTCTACTTCAACTTATCCTCATCCGTAAAAATGAGGATAAGGGTGTCTATATGCAAAAATGGTGTGATGATTAAATTAGTTAATACAGAAGCAGCATCTAAACCACTGGCACATGACCATGTCGAATAATTGTTAGCTATTATCATCCGTGATTCTTATTTCTTAGAATGCAAAATTCCTTTAAAATGAGAAAACAAGATACAACAGATTAATTCACTTCAAAGAGAACAGGAAATTTAATCCTTATCACCACTAAGCTTATTTACAGTGAGATTAAAATTTGACTTCCTGATAAAGAAGACAGGTGGCACACCTGAATCTACATTCACTCCCTTTAAAGAGCACCTTAAAAAATTTTTAAGGGGTAAGCCCACAGTGATTTGGGGAATGAGAGGGGCAACAACAGTGAGACCCTTACACATCAAAGCTGGAGCTGTGATAGTTTTGGGGTTCTCCCTTCAGAACAGTGGGGAAGCATAGGTGTTGTGGGGTGGCTGGGTGGATACAACAGAGCACACGAGAGATGCCTGGGACAAAACTGAAAACCTCACCTGTCGGTAACTGCATCCCAGCTAGAAAAGAAAAGGAGAAATAAAGCATAAATAATTTCCAAAATGAATGACAGACACTAAACCTTAGTTCCCAGACACTCAGAGGACACAAAGTGAAATAAATTCTTCCTTCCAAAGAACCCCCAGATAATAAACAGATCATATTCAAGTTCTGAAAATCAGAGATAAAGAGAAAATGATGAAGGTAGCCAGGTTAAAAAAAAAGACACATTCCAGACAGAAAACTCAAAAACTAAAGGTAAGAAATACCACGTATTTCTCGTCAGAAACTATGCAAGTCAGAAATGAATGGAATGTCCTTGTTGCTGAACCACAGCAAGAATCTATGCCATGGTGTGAATATGATTTGTTCCCACCAAAATTCATGCTGCGGCTTGGTCCCCAACTCAGCTGTGTGTGTGGCAGGGGGTGGGTGGTGGGAGGCATTTGGTTCATGGGGGTGGAGCCCTCATGAATGGATCAATGGCATTTCATGCGAGTTTTTTTATAAGCCTTTTCTCACGGCTGTCTCTTAGGTTCTTTCTCTTCTGCAGATGCTCCCTTGCCCTTAGGCTTACTGCCATGAAGCAACAGAAGGCTCTCATCAAATGTGGCTGCACAAGCATGGATTTCCTGACCTCTAGAACCACAAATAAACCAAAATAAACTTCTTTTTTTTTTAATGAATTACCTAGTCTCAGGTAATCTGTCATAGCAACAGAAAATAGAGTAATACAACCTGACAATCAGAATTTTATACCTTTCAAAAAGGAAGGAAAGCTGGGTATGATAGCACATGCCTGTAATTTCAGTGGCTGGGGAGGCTGAGGCAGGAGGATCAGAAGTTCAAAGCCAGCCTCAGCAACATAGGCCCTAAGTAACCTAGTGAGACCCTGTCTCAAAATAAAAATGAAAAAAAAAAAAGGAGTGGGATGTGGCTCAGTGGTTAAGTCCCCCTGGGTTCAATCCCTAGTACAAAAAAAGAAGAGGGGTGGTGGGGGGCGGGGAACTAAAGACTTTCCTAGACCAAAAACAAAGACCTTTTGGGGAGATCTATGCTATAAGAAATGTTAAAGAAAGTTTTTCAGGAAGAAGAATCATATAGCAGATGGAAACTTGAATCTACACAAGAAATTAAGAGTACCAGAAATGAATTAACTTTGGAAAACCAAAAAAATCATGTTTTATTATTTTTAATTACCCTGAAAGATAATCATCTAACACAAAAATAATAGCATTACATATTCATGATTTACATGAGAATAAATTTGTGGCAATAATAGAAAAAGAAGAGGAGAGAGTTGTGGTCCTCATACTAGATATAAAACAGAAACATATCGTTTGAAAGTGAACTGTAATCCAGTGAGATGTGAATGGTTTAGACTAAGGCAACTACCCAACTTTTTCCAAAGAGGTAGAGATGATAATCCAACAGCATAGATTACTGTTGGATCCTAAAGTGGGCCCAGTGAATCAAAAAGTGGTAAAAAGAAAGGAAAAAAGAAACAAAGAACAGATGGGACAAATGGAAAACTGGTTGAATGGTAGATTTTATTTTAATCATATCAATAATCACATTTAATGTAAATCACACTAATAAAAAGATAGAGATGGTTAGATTAAATGAAGAAGAAGAACCAATGACCACTGTCTACAAAAAAATCCACTCGAAATTCAAAGACAAAGCAGGTTGGAAGGGTGGGAAAAGATACACCATGCAGATACTAATCAAAGCCATGCCCAACCAGCTTTATTAATACCAAGCAGGCTTCCGACATGAAATATTACCAGCGACAGAGAGAGTTATTACAGTGTGATAATAGATTCAATTATCAAACAAGACAAAGCAATTAATGATTTTATGCCTATAAATTCAATAGCTTAGAGAAAATGGACAAATTTCTTGAAAAGCACATCTCACCAAAATTAGCAAGAGGAAGTAGAAAATTCAAATAGCCTTCTATCTGTTCTCAAAATTGAATTCATAATGTAAAATCTTTCAGCCAAGAAAATCTCAAGTTTAGATGATTTTACTCCTAAGTTCTACCAAAGGTTTAAGGAAAGAAGTAATGCAAGACTTACACTAAGTGTTGAAAAAAACAGAAACATTTTTTCAAGTTGTTTTATGAGCCTAGCACAACCCTGAGACCAAGGGCTGGCAAGGATCTTTCAAGAAAAGAAAACCAAACCAATATTCTACGTGAATAAAGGTGCAAGGTCATTGATAAAATCATAGAAAATCAAGTTTAATAACGTGAAAAGGTTAAACGTTATTAATAAATGGAATTGATTCCTGGATTAAAAGTTTGTTTGCACATTAGAGATCATATTGTTTATGATTATCACATTAACAGAATCAAAGAGAAAAAAAATGGCATGACAATTAATGAAAAACTACTTTGAAAAATTGTACCCTTTTATCATAAAAACTTTCAAAACATTAGAAAAGACTTCTATCCATTTAATAAGGATCATAATCAAAAAACAAATCCACAAAGTTACATTTAATGGCAAAATAGGGAATACTTTCTAAGTTTGAAAACAAGATATCCACTTTCTCCACCTTTATTCAATATTATTCTGCAAATTCTAACTAGTTTAGCAATGCAAAAAATAATATAGGCACACAAAATTTAAAAAAGAAACAAAAGTGTCTTTTGTGGAGATGTCATGATTATATATGTACATATAAAATCCTAATGAATCTACAAAAGAAACCTTCTAGAACTTCAAGTGAATTTATCAAAGTCAGAGGAATCAAGGTCAATGTGCAAAAAGCAATGGTATTTTTATTTTTTACCAGCAAAACATTAGAAAATGAGACCAAAAAGCAATTCTATTTACAATAGTAAAAACATAGAAACCACTTAAAGTTAACAAAAGTTGCATAAAGTTTGTACAAGAAAGATATTAAATAAAAATTTGAACCATAAAACATGCTTCTGGATTGGAAGAATTAATATTGCTAAAGTGTCGATTCTCCCCAGATTGACCTACACATTCAGTGCAATGTTAATCAAAATTCTAGAAAAGTATTTTTGTTTTGATTTTTGTGATTCTAGGGATCTGAGAAGTTTTTGACTAGAAGTGATCAACTGATTGTAAAATGTATATGAAAATGCAAAAAAAAAAAATGAAGTCAAAATGAACCTCAAGAGAAGAAATTTGAAAGCCTTATACTTCCTGCTTTCAAGATTTACCACCGAGCCATGTGGAGACATGTATCTGTATGAAGACAGACAAGTCAATAAAACAGAATAGAGTCCTGAAATAGATCCAGAGGTATGAGCAGCTGACTTTCACTGAAGTGTGCTCACGCCAGGATAAGAACAATCACCTCTGCCTCAGGTCAACACGCCTCTGCCTCAGGTCAGCACGAAGATCAGTCTGAGATGGGAGCTGTTAATGAAAACTCTGAAGCTATAAAGCTTCCATGTTCTCTGAAAGAGGACAGGAGAAGCCAGGGCATGCCTGTGATCCCAGAGACTCTGGAGGTTGAGGCAGGAGGATTTCTGGAAAGAAAGATAAAAGAAAACAAGATAATGTTTGCACAAGCTTATGGATGGCAAAGATTTCTTTGTCAAGGCACAAAAATACTAGTCTCATAAGAAAAAAATCATACGTTGGGCATAATCAAAATTTAATGTTTCTGGTCATTAAATACCACCATTAAAAAAATGTAAGGTCAGGCGTGGTGGTGCAAGCCTGTAATCCCAGCGACTCGGGAGGCTGAGGCAGGAGGATTGCAAGTTTAAGACCAGCCTCAGCAACTTAGCAAGGCCCTGAGCAAATTAGCAAGACCCTGTCTCTAAATAAAAAACTTTTTTAAAAAAGGAGGGGGTACTGGGGATGTAGTTCAGCGGTGAAGCACCTCTGGGTTCAACCCCTGGTACCAAGAAAAAAAAATAATAATAAAGACAGTGACAGACGGGGAGAAGTATTTCAAAGTCTATTCCCAGCAAAGGACTTGTTATCTTGAATGAGTAAGAATCACAATTAATAATAAAAAGATAGCCCAGTAGTCAAAACCCAGAAACCCGCCCATGACCAGCAGCAAGTGACTTCACGCAGACAGCAGTTTGCTCATACAACGGAAAACTGCTCCACAGTTAAGTGGAACAAACTTTTGCATGAATCTCAAAGACAGAGTTCTGAGCAAAAGAAGCCAGACACAGGAGGGTACCTCCCGAACGATTCCATGCACAGAAAGTTCCAGAGTGGCTGAATCTAACCCACGATGGCAGAAATAAGAAGCGATTGCCTCACAGAGGGGGACTGACCGACTGACAAGGTCTAGGAGGGAACTTTCTGGGATGATGGAAATGTCCTGTATCTTGATTGGCGGGTAGTGATGTGGGTATTCAAGTCTCCCAGCCCCCACTAACCTATGGCAAGCCCAGACCCCCAGGGGATTTCTGAAGTGCTTATTCCTGTGCGTACTTATCAATGATAAACTTCAATTTATAAATTAGGCACAGTAAGCGATGAACAACAGCAACAATGCATACTAGAATGTGCTGTAATAGAACTTACGAATTGTTTATTTCTGGAATTTTCCATTTGACATTTTCAGAGTGTGACTACCCGTACAAAAACACCCTGGCCAGGGGGTACCGCTGTATTAAAACTCATTGAACATTTAAAACCCAGGCATTATATTGTATGTAAATTATATCTTTAATTTTAAACAAAGGTAGTAAAATCTTAATGGTAAGTGAAAAATCAAATGCCAATGTGATCCCATTTATATAACATGCAAAAATTGGCAAAACGGGTTCGATCTCCACCACTGGTGAAAAGTGAATCGATGTATTTCTCACTGTGAAATTATTGTCTAAGTAATGTGCCCTAGAGCTCAGAGGGGTTGCCTCTGGGGAGGGGAGAAGAGGGAGGATGCTATTTTTCCTAAGAAAACTAGCACTAGTTAGCACTTAAAAATCTGTGCATATATAACCAATTTAAAAAAAGACACAATTAGCTTCCAAAGAGGATTGTTGACATCCGTTTCCAACAGAAAGTTATTTCTGATGCGTGAATCTGGCAGACACTCAGTCCAGGAGACAAGAGTCCATTTGCTGTTGGTTGTGTAACTCGGGCCACCTTCTTACCAGGGGGAGCTGATCCTGGAACAGGGAGCCTTAAATGGGAGGGAGAGAGCAGAGTTGTGATGGGAACTGGTCGATGGGTGCTCCCCAGTTACAAAGTCTCTCTCCCACCTCCTGACACAAATGTGAAGCCAAATTAAATGCTGTCTAATTACCCAGCACATACAGGATGGAAGGCCGGTGATTGGGAAGGATTCAGCGGAACCCGGGAAACACAGGGACTTGTGAATTTCTGTCAACCCAGATCTGCCATCTCAGCCGCTGGCCGCCAGGTTAGGCCATTTCGTTTTCACACATCTTTCCTTTCAGGGCTCTGCGTGTAATATTTACAGAGAAAAGCTCTGCTGGTAAACAGCCTCGCACAATGAGGTGTGAGAGTTGATAGGGTCCTATTCCAGCTCTGAACTCCCCTGATGAGCTGCCAAAAGTTGTTATGAATGGCCCAGTTGACAGGGTGGTGACTGATAAAGGGAAAGCAAACAGCTCTGGTAATTCATGAAAACACACAGCCAAGACGGATCCAAGTGGCGAGTGACAGTTAAGATAATGGAATTTTGGAAGCTTTTCTAAAGGGGTCCTCTCTATGCAATTATTCTGTTAATAGAATCTCCCTTAATGTAGGGGGATCTTCAACTTACTTCCACAGAAAAATATTTATGATGCTCTGTCAGAGAGCTGCTGGCCTTGGACTTTCAGAGGCGGGTCGGTGGTTCTCCCTACTCTTGCCTCTGCCCGGAGCAGCAAGGGTTGAGTGGAGGCCTTGTATGTACGTCTAAAGAAATAAAATATCCTATTTCCTATTCTGCTTCTAGAAACATTTTTGAAGCATACTTCCTTCCTTTTGTTTAGAAACTATTTGCCCCAAATTGGATGAGAAGATAGGCATTGGCTTACTCACTCAACTGCTAACGTTTGAAAAGAGAACGACTTAAATGGGGTCGAGTCCACTTCCCATTTCACAGAGCCCATTTGGGTCCATTTCCTTCCACAAGGCGTGATGGAGCTGGAAAGTGTGGATGTGTCAATGTTCTGCCTCTCGACTCGATGGTTGTCCAAGAAATGTATTGCGGTTTCTGTAAAATCGCTTATTTCTTAATTAATATTTTTGGAAGCAGAAAAACAAAAACATATAAGGCATGTGTATACACATAAAAAAAGACCCCATTGTGTGCCAAGAGAAAGAGAAGAAAGAAAGCAGGAGAGGGTGAGTGGGGGAGGGGGGAGGGATGGGGGGATGCTCCAGAGCCAAGCCCTGGCTACAGGGGGTCCAGCAGCTTTTTAGCAATGCAGGCCCTGCACCCTACTGGGCCCCCCCACCAAATCAGAATTTGCATTTTAACAAGATCCCCTGGTGATTCATATGCACACCCAGGTTTTGAGAAGCTCTGTGATTTCCAGGGCTGATTGTCCCTCACTTGAAGCTTTGTAGCTGTAAAAGCTTACAGGGTTGGTGGTGTGTGTTTTACAAAAAGACTAAAACTAGATCATAAAGTATTTAAAGCTACTGCAAAGTAACATAATAAGTCCTTACTCAATTTTCTTATTTCATTCTCTGCCCCAAAGAAATTTTGCAGAGTGTCCTTGAGCTCACCGAGTCTCCCAGGAGGGTTATCTCTTGCCTTTTACCCCAAACATTCACGGACTTACCCAGCACAGTTTTGAGTGTCAGGCACCATGCGAGAGCCTGGATTTTAAAAACTCAATCGACATAGTAACTTTGGTATAATGATCTTAAAAACATTTTAAAGATCATATTTTGATTATAGTGTTGACTAACTGCTGCGGTACATCATAATGTTTCTAATATCATTGGTCTTTAATATTTTAAAGGAGCGCTGAGCCTTTGGAAAGCCCAGATAACAGAGGAGGCCTTCACCCACCCACCGGATGCAGAAAAAAATCCACTACCGGATGTTCTTTTGCTTAAGTTTTGTGGTTGTTGGTACTTCTAGAGTCTTCTGTAACTCAGAAGGATCTTGCCATCTAGGTCAACTCTCAACAAGTTTGGGGTGGTGGTGATTAATTTAAATACATAAAAATTACAATTCTTAACAAGGCCCCAAATAATGTAAATAAAGACAAAAGACAAAGGTTAAAACAAGGAAACCATATTCAACACATATTTGTTATGAGGACTCATTCCCTGACAACGATTTATATAATTCAGTTGGAAAGAGATACATCGAATGGAAAAATGGGCAATTCATACAGAAATATTTAAAAAAAAAACAGGAAAAATAAATGTCTGAAATGGTGCTCAGCTAATTAAAGACGTGCAAATCAAAGCAACAGGAGTGAGATGCTCTCACCTGTCATGTTGGTATCAATAATGATATTTGATAATACCAATTGTGTGCACCTCTCACCTCCTCGAGTGGGTGAGAATGTCTCTGTTCAACTGTTCTGAAGGGCAGTTTGGTAGCAGCTCTCCACGTTGTGAATGCACACAATCCTTCCACCCAGCAATTCCATGCTAGGCATTTAATCTAGGGAAATATTTGCAAAAGCCCCCTGTGCTACATGGATGGGGGTGCAGCGTTGTTTGTAATGGACATCTGGAAACAACTTCAAAGAACATCAGGCCAGGCAGATGAGCACCCCAAGGCAAGGCCACCCAACAAGGGAAGACCCCCTCAGCCACACAGAGAACCCACTAGACCTGCATGAGCTGTGCAGAATGATCCCAGAGGGGCACCTATTTTTCAGAGGTACAGAGAAGAAAAGCAAGGACATAAGGGTGTGTCCACCTTGATCCCTTAAATAAAAATGCATATACGTTGGTATGAGATTCATATACTGCTCCCCGCCACACACACACCATTGACACTGAAAAGCTGAGCTGGATGTAGAATTCTGGGTCTGATTTCAGGAATTTTGCAGAACCCTAGAGACATAGTCCCTGAGCCTGTGGGTTCCAGGCCTGGAGGGCAAGGCTCAGCTGCCCTGGAGAATCTGGAGGTCGGTGACAGCGACTGCATCAGGTCACGCACAGCTCTTCTCAGGGACCAGTTGGGCACCCACCGCGTGCTCCTGTGGGAGGTGCTGCCAGACACACTCACACGCAGCCCAGCGGAGTCCCGAGGCTGCTGCCTGCGACGCCATCCCAGCCCCTGCTGTCTCTGGAAAGGGCTCTACTGTCCTCCTGTGCTCTAATTGCCCACCTGTGGGACTCGCCATCAGGATGGTTAGCTCCTGCAGAGCCAGGGCACTTTTAGAAAGTGTTCTTTTTTTAATAACCAGAAACATAATGGACAACAAATGAATGTTCAATATAAAACTCAGAATCTTTGTGAATAATTGCAGATAAAACTGGTACGACCCACTGCGGGCTGTACAACTCTCTTCAGCGTAACTGGTGTGGCACCCTTGGCAGTCATGCAGAAGCTCTAGAAGAATTACAATTCTATGACCACAGGCCCGCATGTACCTCAGATGTGATTTCTCCAACCCAGGGATCCCGCTCTCCTTCATTCCTCTGTACCATATAGTGAATTCCCTGATTAGAAAACGGATCCAGTCTGTGAATGTGGATGGGTGACTCAAATCAAAGCATCTACTCTTTACTAAAGGAAAAAGCAAAACAAAACAGATTTGTCACCTGGTCACTATCCTCCAAGAAGGGTTAGCACTATTGATTCTCAAGTTACTGACACCTCATTTGCTTAATAAAAAGGGAGGGCAATAAATATCAACTGGATATCTGTTAATCCAGCCACCAATATGCATCCTCCCTATCACTTTCAGGCTAAGTAAGAAGACAGAAAATCACAGTGCAATGTCCCATGCCATGCTAGCATACTCTAGGGACATTAAAATGTTGCATTGTGGACATCTCCATAGATTCCTCCATGTCCTGACCAAAGAGACAATAGCAGGAAGGATAAAGGGGTGTGTAGTCATGAACCTCAGTGGAAATTCTAAATTAGCATCTACCAAATCATGACCAGCTAACTTCTCTCTGGAACTTGGTGCATTGCTCAGGAAAGGCTCAGTTATGCTTCAGTAACAAATACACCTCAACGTGTCAGTGGTTGTGTATAACACAGACTCTCATGAACTCCTCTGAGAATTGGATGACTCACCAGGTGGCCATTCTCCATGCGATGACTCACCCATCCGGGCTGCATGTCTAATTAGCGGCAAGGCCAGCTCAGCACGTGAGGAGGGAAGGCAGAGTGTGGGGCACTCACCCACCATCCCACCCTCCCTTGCTCCATCTGGAAGTGACACAAGCCGTTTTGTTTACCACTGGCCAGAACCAGCATGTGGTCAGGAGCTAACCACTCCCTTGCAAGGATGCTGGGGAGTGCGACCTTCTGGTGTGCCGGAGAGGGAAGAATAAAACAAAACGGGACTTCCACAACACGTGGAATTGTCTCTGCCATGTTCAAAGTCCTTGTGCGTCAAGCGAGGATAATGCTGACCTCAGACTGTTGTGCAAGGACCATCTCAGAATGCACGTGATGGGCCTCAGGGTGCCATATGGCAATGGGAACCAAGGCAGAAGAGCCTGGTCACCACTCCTGACTGTCCCATCCCAGTGAGACACCAAAACAGAGGTGCATTGTGACACTTCTCCGGACTCCTACCAGCAACCCAGGAAAGCCAGAATGCTCCAAGACTCCAGGGTGAACTCAACTTTTTTGATGGTGATGATAACAGAAGTATCTTTAAAATGAACAAACAAACCAACAAACACAGGTGCATCCCTCTGAGTTGTTGGGCTATTGGATGGAGAGCTCCCGCATGATGGAGTTGTCTTTAGCCAAATATGTTCAGCCCGTGTAGAAGGCGAGAGTCAGATGATGTGTTTTGACTTTGATGTTGTCAACCTTTATCTTCTGGGGTCATAAAGGAGGAGAGTTAAAGAATTAAGAATATTACCTAAACCCTGCAAAAGGTGATAAACCCTATCACACCCGCACCCCCTGGCTCCCCAGCTCCTGGCTGAAAATACAGCACCACTCACTCCACCATCCAACCCCTCGTGTCCAGATGAACAAAACAGAGACGGCCATGCAGAACCTTCTAGAATCCACGCTCCAGGAATTAGTCTCTACCCCCCACTCTGTAGATCCTTTATTCAGCTGACTGAAGAAGTAACACTGAAATACAAACCCATTTCAAATTTTTATCTCCCATAGTCTTGTTAGTGACAAAAATACACCTTTTTCAGAGTCTTTCATTTTCAATCGTGACCTTCTACTAGGAATAGTTTGTGATGAGAAAGTATAAAATTGGCCTTGTGTATTTATCAAAATAAATTGGTTTACCTGATAGAGCATTTACTTCAATTATTTTTTCCTAATTAAAAAAATTCAATATTTATAAAATGACAACGAAAATACAGAGGGCATAGCCACCAAACTGAAGGGTGGGTGAAGCTTTTCTAACATGCCTTAATTCATTTCATTTTACTTCAGTTTGTCCTTAAAACAGAGGACCAGGAGCACGAAGGGTCCATCGTCAACGTCCTACCTTCCCAGGTGAGGCCTTAGTCAACTGAACCATTTTGTGGTGACCAGAGACATTTGGAAACTGCTTTTTTTAGGACATGTTTACCATCTTTTATGGTCGTTCAGAACTCTGCAGAAAACTGTTAGGCAGCTATAAAGCCAGCGCGTCACCTGACTCCAAGGAAAGCCCGACAGATGTTACAGTCAGGTGTTGATGGTCTGAGTCCTGGTGCTGTGTGACACTCGTGACACACGGCCGATGAATTAAATCCCTTTTGACATGTTACACTAGCCTCTGACCTGTTGCCAACATAAGATGACATAACACACTAAAAATAATGTCACTATAAACTGTGAAACTATATAGATCCAAACAACATGTGTCATAGGTCCGAGTGTCATAGATCCAATGCCACTTTCAAATGCTGGGATGGAATGAGAACAGTGACTCTGTCCCATTAGGAAAACTCATCCTTCTCTGAATAATGATAAAGGCATACGATAAGCTATTTTTGTGTATTGAGCACCTACTACCCACAGACATGGTGATGGGAGCTTTGTACACTAGCTCCCATTCCACTCAACACCCTGTGAGCTAGGTACTATACATGGACCCAGAAGAGTGTGGTGCCTTGGACACATTTTTGACTGAATTGTTTGCCCCACTCAGAGGTTGCATTCACCAGCCCCTCAGGATGTGGCTCTTTTTGGAGGCAGGACCTTGATAGAAGTGATTAGGTTGAGATGAGCTCTTAGAATGGGCCCTAGTCCAATTCAACGGGTGTCCTTATAAGGAGGGGATTAGGGCCCAGAGAGACACCAGGATGCACACGCTCAGAGCAAAGAGCTCGTGAGGACACAGGGAGAAAGTGGCCACCTACACACCAAGGAGAGAGGCCTCAGGAGAGACCAACCCTGCCAGACCCTTGACCTTAGACTTCCAGCCTCCAGAACTGTGAGAATACACATTTCTATTGTCCAAAATAACTGACAAGAAAAAGGAAAAGTTTATGTTGTCCCACAGTTGCAGAGGTTCAGTGTGTGGTCGGCTGACTCTATTGCCCTGGGTCCAAGATGAGGCAGAACATTATGGCGGAAGGACATGGCTCTTTGTTACCCACTGAACAAAGAGAAACATAGGAGCAAGAGCAGTGATGCATGCCTGTGATTCCATCAACTCAGGAGGCTGAGGCAGGAGGATCAAAAATTGGAACTTAGTGAACTTAGTGAAGCCCCATCTCAAAATTAAAAAAAAAAAATTTAAAAACTGGGGATGTAGCTCAGTGGTAAAGCACCCCTGGATTCAATTCCCAGTACCAAAACCAAAAACAAAAAACAAAAAATACCTTTTATTATGGCAATTGCTACAAACACATTTAAAACGATGATCATGATACCTGGCGATAATAAGAGTTCAGTAAATGATTTTGCTATTAGTTCAGTTGTGAACACAAACACACATATAGCCTTTGTCTTGACTTAGAGAAATATGTCCTCAGGGATTAAAAAATGATTTGAAAAATGCTTTGTTTCTAATCAGTAGGCTTTTCATGAAAATTAAAAGACTGAATGTAGTTCACTTTTCAAACTAAAAAATGTCGAGCAGACATTACTTAAAAGCCTGTTTCCGTAGCAGACCATCATACTGCAGGGTTGGCATTGCATGTGACTTTGGAAAGCTCCTTTGCTTTCTGGGAGTGGTCGCAGGCTGTGTTGCAGGCTCAGGTCAGGATCAGACACCACGTCGACAGTAAGACCCAAAGGTGAGAACAGGAAGAGTGGGAATGTACAACACAGACCAGCGTGGGAGAGGAAGTAATCACACTGGGATTTTCATGAATAAAGCTGCCTGGGTCTGAGCTGTCCTATAAATTCCATCTCCAGGGCCAATTTCAACCAGCTGCCTTGGAATCTGAGCTGAGAAAGGGCCCCAGGCCTCGTCTGGGTTCAACAAAGGCCATTGGGATGGTACAGAGAGGGCAGGTGGGCAGTACTGGGGGGCACAGTCATCATTTTGGACCTGGACATTGGCTGGCTCTCACCTGCTAATTCAGGCCCATTGATTCAGACTCTTGTGTATA
This sequence comes from Glaucomys volans, assembly GCA_020662805.1. Classification (NCBI taxonomy): domain Eukaryota; kingdom Metazoa; phylum Chordata; class Mammalia; order Rodentia; family Sciuridae; genus Glaucomys; species Glaucomys volans. The sequence continues at coordinate 865,519 of JAJEJO010000366.1, forward strand.
TTGTGTATATATAGCAATTCTGAATTCACTAAGAAGCAAATGCTGTTGTTTAAATGTATACTTTTGTAACATTTAAGCTTTGCTCTCTGAGGACATAAAGAAAGCCCTTGTGTTGAACTCACAGAGGCCAACAGCTGGTCACTTCCCAGGTTACTCTCAAAGTCCAGCTCATGGATGCTCAGAGTCACAGATCTTCAGAGAAAGACAAAGCTATTCTCCCAAAAGTCATGGAGATAACCTCTGAGCTGCCACCACACAGTAGGTCTGGGCTCAGACCCTTGCCTCGGTGGTACTGTGTGTAGGTACTGCTTAATGCTCACTAAGGTACATGACTGTGGGCTGGACAAGGACAGTCCCTAGGATTGTCCCCGTAAACCCAAACTCAGGTTCCTTCTACACGGAGGACCGAAGCTCCTACTGTAGGCACAAGCAGGTACTGAGGGGACAGCCAGCTGGCCACAGGCCCCTCTGTACCCCACTGCAGAAAGCCATTCCAAATGGTCAACAAGCAGCATTTGCTTCCAAAGTACCAAGGTCAGTTCTCTGTGGAAAGGTGCTAAGGAGTCTGAGAAGCTGGGGGAAGTCCCCAAATGGGCCACACAGCTTCAGGGCAGACGCAGCCAGCTCAGCTGTCCCCAGTCAACCCCATGGATTAGAAGAGGAGAGGAACCCAGGCAGCAGACTCAAACCAGCCTCAGTGCCAGCTCTGGAACTCAAAGGGCAGATGCTGCCGGGAGGGAACCAGGCCCGTCTCACCCAGATCACTGCAAATGAGTCCTGCTCAAGACACGACTTGCGTCACTGCAGAAGAGGCTCCTCGGTCTTCCACATGTGGCACCTGAGGTACAAAGTACACAGAGTTCCCAACACACGGTCCTGTGCGGTATCTGCTGACTGACTACGCTTCAAAATTAAAGTTGGTCTCCTACGATTCACTTCACCAAATTATGATCACATCTCTAGTTTGGCTGGAGTAAGTTGATATGTACAGTAACTTCTGGGACTATGCCAAAAATTCTGCCCCAAATTGGCACATTAAAAACAAATCTAGCCGGTGCAGTGGTGCACGCCTGTAATCCCAGTGGCTCGGGAGGCTGTGGCAGGAAGATGGCAAGTTCAAAGCCAGCCTCAGCAACAGCAAGGCGCTAAGCAACTCAGTGAGATCCTATCTCTAAATAAAATACAAAATAGAGCTCAGATGTGGCTCAGTGGTTGAGTGCCCTGAGTTCAATCTCCAGTACAAATAAAAAAAAAAATCTATTATATTATTTCTTTAAATTTTCATCCTACATGTGAAAGCAGAATAGGGATTATTTAAGGATTCTGTTGGTTTATTTTCAATGTAAAAGACTATCTAAAAGACTTTAAAGACCCTTTTTCAGTTCTGAGAACTCTAGTAGGAAAAAAAAGAGGAAAATTCACACGTCAACAGGCTTCTGCCATGAAGACTTCAAGGACCGGCTGTCCAGCTGGCTCATGTTCATTCCAGCCTTGTCGGTGACTTCCAGCTATGCACAGTGAGGGTTTGTAAGTGGCATATTTCTTATGCCATCCTGCAAGCAGTGCCCTTGCAGGCCGGTCTTGCCTGCCACCAGAACTGTCACATTGTGGAAGAGATGCTGAGTGACGACTTCTTCCTGAGAGGCGTGCAGCCAAGACCCAGCTTTGGTGCACAGCGAAGGCACACCGTGCGCCCGTCCAGGGCTCCCGGCTGGAATGAGTCCCTTACGCATTTCTAAAGTGTTGCTGGAGAGAGAATGCAGTCTCTCGTGGGGCTCTCAGGATTTCTAGGCCCCTTTCTGGAGGAATCCCTCAAATTCCTCTGCTCTTTGGAGGCAGATTAAAGCTCTCCTGGATGATACTGATCACCAGAAAGTGTGGAGATGGAAAATGAATACAGGCAGCTTTGGGGGTGACTCTCCGGTTTCCTCTCCTCTGCCACTCAGGGGAAAGCCTTTATTTATTTATTTATTTATTTATTTATTTATTTTTCATTCATTGTACACAAATGGAGTACAGCTGTTGTTTCTCTGGTTGTACACAACGTAGAGTCACACCATTTGCGCATTCATACATGTACACAGGGCAATGATGTCTGTCTCATTCTGTTATTATTCTTATCCCCCCACTCCGACCCCACCCCTCCCTTCCCTCTATGCTATCTATTCTTCCTCCATTCTTGCCACCCTTCCACCTGGCATTATGCATCATCATTCACTTATCAGAGAGACCATTCGGCCTTTGGATTTTGGGGACTGGCTAATCTCACTTAGCATAACAGTCTCCAACATCATCCATTTACATGCAAATGCCATAATTTATTCTTCTTTATGGCTGAGTAATATCCCATTGTGTATATATACCACAGTTTCTTTATCCATTCATCTACTGAAGGGCATCTAGGTTGATTCCATAATCGAGCTATTGTGAATTGAGCAGCTATGAACATTGATGTGGCTGCATCCCTGGGTAATCTGATTTTATCCTTTGGGTATAGGCCAAGGAGTGGGATAGCAGGGTCAAATGGTGGATCCATCCCAAGTTTTCTAAGGAATCTCCACACTGCTTTCCAGAGTGGCTGCACCAACTTGCAATCCCACCAGCAATGTATGAGTGTACCCTTTTCCCCACATCCTCGCCAACACCTGTTGTTGCCTGTGTTCTTAATAAAAGACATTCTAATTGGGGTAAGATGAAATCTTAAGGTGGTTTTGATTTGCATTTCTCTTATAATGAGGGATGTTGAACATTTTTTCATAAATCTATTGATTGCTTATAGGTCTTCCTCTGTAAAGTGTCTGTTCATTTCCTTGGCCCATTTGTTGATTGGGTTATTAGTATTAGAAAGTTTTTTGAAGTCTGAAGGAGCTCGGTAGGAGGCGAGGCTGGCTTTGGGGACAGCAAGCAGCAATGTGCAGCTACTTAACACTGGGCCGCAGGTGGCAGCTACAGAGACATCCTGGACTGGCCGCCCTGCCATTCCAATGCCCTCAAATCTTTTCAGACTTGGAACTAGGGGAGGAGGCAGGGGAAGGCGGGAGGCAAGTCTGAAGGTTGTGGTTGAAAGCGCCTCTCCTACCGTACGTCTCAGAACCTCGTCCTGCGTGTTTATTCCGTGGGGTTCTGAGTCTGCCCACCCAGGCGGTGCGTGAGGTGTTTAGGAGGAAGCCCGGGACACTCAGGCGAGGTGGAGAGCTGACCACCGGGATGTCAGGTGCATCCTGAATTTTCAGTCAGTTGTCTTTCTCGGGCTGATCGCTGTCTTTGTCGAAGTCACTCCAGAGTTGAGTTTATTTTATCCAGGGGACAAATGGCTGTGTGCATTTGCCAAAAATATTTGGGGCGGGCTTTCGTGTTCCTCTTTGCCTTGATAAGCTGCAGGCTCCAGCCTTACCGCTTCGTGCAAGGCAGCTACGGCAGAGTGACGGCCTTCGTGCTGCAGGTGCTTAAGGTCTGGAAGTAGGCTAAGCTCACACCCTGTCCTCGGTGTCAGCCGGAGCTGAGCCAGACAGACAATCTCTGTGGTCTCTCCTTCCTCTGAGACACCAGGACCCTGACAGTGAATCTGTGGTCCCAAAAGGTAGAAGGAGAAAACTATAGAACCTGAAGGTCCTGCAGAAGCTTCAGCTTCCGACAGACTTGGGTCCAGTTCTCGTCCTCCCCGTAGTCTCAAGCTACAGATCATATTCTCTGATCCTCAGTTTCCTCACCTGTAAAAATAGGAATAAAAGCAACAGTCTATCCTCTATGGAAAGTAGATAAGGTTCTGCACATTTACTCAGACAGCATGGAGTCTGGCATATAGTACATGCTCAATAAATATGAGCTCTCAGTATTAACCCTGAGAATCAGCCTGGTTGCCCACAGTAGCCCCGATGTGGCTGCTCTCCTTGGAATTCAAGCTAGTACTAGGTGCAGAAGTTTTAAGTTACACCCTGATGCGAGGGAGCAATCAGGAAATCCAGTCTTGTTGATTCCTTTGACTTGGCATGGGTTAAGACAAAAGCATACAAAAGACTGTGGGGGTCTCTCAGCCACGTCCCATGTGGGTGAGAAAAGGCTTAACTGCCGGAGGATGATGTTGGCTATAAATCAATCAATCACCCATAAACTTACCTAATCAATAAACACACAAGCCAGTACCCTTTCTAAATTAGAGAGGGCGTGATGGGTCTGGCCATACCAACTCTGTCCTCTTACAACAACTCGCCCAACTCTCTTTTATTTATTACACACAGGTAAAGGGGGCCAGGCCCAGAGGAGCTTCTTCTGTGATGGACAGGATAGGGTGGAGTTAGGGGAGCCATTGTCTTAGGGGGAATATTCCAGAAGGAGACAGGGAACCACTCCCGTGCAGCGCCACATGCTTCCCGGCAGTTCCTAGAAGCCAGGCCTCTGCCTCCCATGGCTCAACCTAGCCTGATTCTGACAAATAAGGATGGCTTCCCACAAAAGGCCATTGAAAGCTGTCACTACCAGGCTGCTGCTTGTCCCCTTCCTGGACCAGCCAGCACACACGCCTGTATCTTGGTTCCTGAGTCTGGCCTTTGGTGCGGTCCTGTCCTCTCCACGAACGTGCATTTATTGAGCACCTACTTGCTGCATATCTAGCATCCTGAGGACAGCGCTCGTTAAAAGCATAGAACCTGCTCCTGAGACTCTTACAAACCAGCAGAAGGGACAGGACATGCACAGACACCTTGTCAACCTCTGGCCACAACCAAGAGGCCACCTGTGGGCTAGGAGCACCATGATCACCCTGAGGCGTTTCAGAGCTTCCTCTGCACTTGCTTTCTGCTCTGTTCCCGACTGCACACTCTTGCTCTCTCTTCCTCCAGGATGCAAGGCCCCAAAAGCACAGGTGGAGCCGAGGCCGATTAAAGGAGAGATGACGGGTGTGACTGCATGCATTCATGCTCCCCGCCAGGCCATGCTCACTCAGCACACCGAGGGGACACAGGCACGACACCCCGCACGTTCTCCACGGTGGCAAGCACTCGAAAAGCAAGGCACCTCTCTGAGCCCCAGGCTGCCCTTGCTCCCTGAGCTCTCCTGTGCCTCTGGAGGCCAAGAGGTCCCCCCAGGAGTCTCACCACGATCCATTCCAACTAGGAGCGTCTTGGAAGGAGTCCTCCTCCCTTGACCACTCCTCACGGACCCCAGCACCCCTTCCTCTGGGTGTTTCAGTTGTAAAAATTTCATAGCCAGGAGTTGCTCATCTCTTCATTTCCTTCTTTTTATTTTTATTTTTCTAGAAACTTCCTACATGAGCAGCCACGAGACCAGCTGTGGTCTACCAGGCACTTTGAAGCAGATTTCTTTGCCCACCACGTACTTATCTGCCTTTTCTCCTCTATCGCAGGCCTTGTCTCCCTGAACGAGCACCCTCTCCCTAACCCTAACCCTAACCCTAACCCTCTCCCTTCCCACTTCCTGGGTTGGCACTTGCCTGCCCAGGTCCCTGAGTCACGTGGCCCTAGCACAAGCCACGTTCCCAAGCTACTGTCCTAGACATTGTCGCTTATTTTATTGATAGGAAGAAATGATTATAATCCACTCTCCCTATCTAAAGTCAGTGAGTACTTTGCACAAATTAGAAAAAGATCCCCGTTTCTCAAGATGTTTTGTTTCCATTTACTGAAAAACCATCAAGATAAATGTACAAAATCTACCATGTTCACAGTATGAACGATGTTCTTGCACAGTGCACAACCTGCAGAACCATACATGGTCATACTATCAAAGAAAGAGGTTTCTTACTAAAGATAACAGGAAAGATCATCCTGTTTAGTAGTAGACACCTGTTAGGTGTGAGGTCCTATCTGTGTGCTTCATCACTATTTCCCCAGTAAGACTGAACTATAATGTGTAATCATCTTAACGGCCATCAATACCTCACTCCAAATGGCAAGGTTTATTTAGAATAAGATCTATAAAGTCATTTTATAAAGCTCAGTGGTAGAACACATGTGAGGTCCTGGGTTTTATTTCCAGCGACACACACACACAGACTGCGGTGGATATTTATACAGACTCAACCATGTCTCTAGGGATAGCTTATTCTACAAAGAGAAAATGTTACAGTGAAGAAACCTGATTGACCTCACCTTAACCAAGTGGTCAAAGCTACTGTCACCAGTACCGAAGCCAGGCAAGACCACATGCCTTCCAACGTGACAGAGGACTCTGCATTTCTCCTGGGGCTTTCCTGTGCTCAGTCACGAGGAACATCAGGGACACCCCACAGGAAAGACATTCCCCAAGACGGCTGGCCAGGGCCCAGCGTGATGTCCATGTCATGGGGGAGAGACAAAAGATCTTTCAGATTAAAGAAGACCAAAGATACATGACAACAATAGAAAGAGCGAGCCTCACTGGATCCCATAAACACCTTTATTCTGATTATTAGTAAAATTTGAGTATAAATTGAGTAGGTATTGGATCAATGTCAAATTTCCCATATTTGATCAGCATACGATGAGAGGATTCGTGGGTAGAATGTCATGAGATCTATGAGAGAGAGAGAGTGAAAGTCAGTGTAATAAAATGTGAGGAACTGGGGCATCAAGGAATATAGAAGGATTCCTTGCACTATAAGGTTAAAACTTCCAAAAAAAAAAAAAAACCCAAAAGTTAAAAATGTTTTTTGTGGCTTGAATAAGTGGGGATCACTAAGTGTGGTGGATTTTTGCTTCAAGATAGTGAACTTCAAGTTCCAGTGGAGGATGAAATGAACACTTCCCTGGAAGCCCCATAAGCAAGGAAGGAGCCTGGGACACATTGGCTTCTGAATGGCGGACAGCAGATGGGAGTCAGCGATGGAGGATGGACTGTGTACATTACTCTCCTCTCTCTCCTCCATCTCCCAAAAGTTATTAGGGACAAATGTACAGGGAGGAAGGGGTTGGACAAGGGCACCCCTGGATGATTCGTGCTAAAATACTTTAAGCAACATCAAAACCATTCAGAAGATGGAGAACGGGTAGAGAAGTAGTAATTATCTTTAAAAAGTGAGGCTAGAATCTAAATTCTGCAGAAAGGAACCATGATGACCGAAGCTAATGGAGTCTACAGGCTCGGGAATTAGAGGAGGGGTAGGGCACAGAGCGGGAGACAGAGCTGGCGCAGACGTAGGCCAGCAGCAGCTGGAATTCCAGATCATCTCTCCCTACCTGAACAGACAAATACCTGGACATACAAAATTAAATTAGAGACTCAGGACTCAGAGATTCCAGGCATAGCGTAGGCCCAGAGAGAGGCGTAAGGTTTAAAAAGGGGGCATCCTGAACAGTGAGGTCCTGCCCTTTTCTCCTCTCTATTTCCAGAGCACCAGCCTCCCAAACAGGAAATTGGAAAGTTTACCTCTTGAGACCCAAACCTAAAAACAGAAAGACCTTCAGATCCAGAAGTTCAAGGATCTCACACAGACAACACTGCTTTGCCACCTGATCACACTGCTGTGAAGCTCATCCACCAACAAGCTCCCAAAAGGGACACAGAGCTTCTAATCATCTCTTTAGCAGCACTTTTAAGTATTATAGCTAATGATCCCAAGACATTTGAGGAGATCTCTAACATGAAAGAGAAACATTTAAACAAAAAGAAAAATGGGATTGTAGACCATGCAGAGCACAAAAGAAAATAGTGTTTAAAATCATACTATTAATAAATCAGAGACATAAAAGAAGGCAGTATATCTAGGAAACAAGAACAGGCTGTTATGGAATTGGAACAAGAAGATAGTGCTCTTGGAAAAGTATGATGTTTAACATAAAGGCATTTTCAGATGAAAACTATTTCCATGCCACCTACCTTTAGAAAGTCATGGAGGGATGTATTTCAAGAAAGTGAAAAACAAAAAAAGAGGAAGACATAAAACCAAGAAAACACAAGATAGGTTTCAAGATAACAGCCAGGTGGCAAAAAAAGAGAAAGCAATCAACTCAAACTGAAGATGAAGAAATAATGTTCCTGTAGAGAAATGTCTGGAAAAGAAGAACCAAATAAAAAGAGTATTTATAAAGGATCATTTGATACATATAATTGTTAAGAAAATATTGACAGTGGGCCTAATAATGGATTTGATAGAGTATATGGAGTTATCAAATATGGAAACAAAGCCATTTTTAGATTTAAGAAAAATGTTTCAAATGATTAGGGAAGTATATGTACATTATTTTTCCCAGCAGTAAATTTTATTCACAAGCATAACAATGAGCTTAATACTTAATCCTCATTTAACCGAAGTTTTTATTGGAAGAATAAAGTAGGAGTGATAATGACAGTAAAGTAATAAAGCCATGGACTTATATGTCATGACTGGAATCAATAAATATAATTATAATTGGTAACTAAAGAAAATGCAGTCATGATATTATTTAGAAAGATGAAAACAAATGACAGAGGAAACAGCTAGAAATTTTTTATACGTTTCCTGTAAGGAGTAGAGAGAGGATTAAGAAGAATGAGACAAAGGCCTTCTATTTTTTTTATAAGTCTTTTTGTGGTATTATTATGAGGGTGATGGTATTTTCTAACAGTGTAGGATCTGAACCCAGGGTCATGTGCATGCTGGGCGAGCACTCTACCACTGCGCTATAAACCCGGCCCATCAATGCTATTTTATAGTTAACTAGATCATCATCGTTTCCTTGATGAAAGTAAAAATACAGAAAAAGATTAATTGAAATATCAGGTAGGGCTGGGGATATAGCTCAGTAGGTAGAGTGCTTACCTTGTAAGCACAAGGCCCTGGGTTCAATCCCCAGCACCACAAAAAATGCAAAAAACAACAATTCTGAAAAAAAAAAAAGAAATATTAGGTAAACCACAACCCAAGTAGGTATAGGAATAGCTATTATGGAAGTGAACTCCTCCTTCTTAAAGGAGTAGAGAAAGAACAACCTTGGAAATGACCAATGTGAAAGGAGCAGAGTGGAAGTAGGGATGTCAAGATCCCTGAAAGGCTCACCAAACAACAAGGGCTCTATGCAAGAGGCAGGTGAAGGATCTAGAATACACTAGAATGTCAGAGAGACATTCACTCCCAAAGACCTACATGACCTCACTTGACTTGAGAGCAAGTGCCTCAATATGCACCCTGTGGGGCGCCATTGGCTTGTCCTAGGGCCAGCCTGTGAGACCCCAGCCCTCACTCCCAGGCACAGTGGATTGTAGCTACAGTGTGTGCCCCTAAGTGTTGATCAGCAGGCAGAAGGAGAACTGTCCTGGGAGAGTGCATTGCTTGAGGGCTGGAGTAAGAAAATTGTGATATAATTCCTTCAAGGAATAGGGAGGAAAAGAAAACCACAAGGCAATTGTAGCTGTGAGGTTTACCCAGGAAGGAGTGCCATGCTGGGGCAAAGGCTTCCTTCTGTAATCAAAGGGAACAAAGAAGGCCATTGTACATCAATCAAAGGAATGATTCACCAGGAAGATTTGGTAGAAGCAAACCTTTCCTCCATGAAAAGACAGATCACCAAACTATATAAACAAATGATTGAAAATACACAAGAACTTTTGAAAAAACTACAGACTCTCAGAGACGGACAAGTGAAGTATATGGAAAGAAAGTAAAGTGTTTGAAAAACACAATCAACAAAGTTGATTGAATACGCAGACTTGAGATACGTTTCCTAAACAGTGAACACACATTTTTTTTAAACATGTGTGGAATGTCTGCAAAAATTAACATGTTCAGCTACAAAGGAAATCTCAAGATATCATCAAAAGTGAAATCATATAGGCTCTTTTCTCTAGGGACATTGGGGAGGACCATTGGGGAGAAATGAAAAATAAACGATGGCCGTCTTCTCCCACTCCACTTTCCCCTGCAACCCCTCTCCAACCACTTAAGTGCTTTTCAAAATGCTCTTTTCAAGATAACTCTTTAGAAAGGAAAGAATAAAGGTGAAAAATCATGAACTATTCAGTTGTGAAGGATAATGAAATCAATGCATAGAAAGACCACCGGGCACAGCCAAAACTGAACTTAGAGGACTATTGATAGCCTAAGAAAATATATTAAAATATCAAGAGAAATAAAGAAAAAAAAAAAGCCATGCAGTCAAGAGACCCAGAAAAGGGTGATGATACAAAGTGAAACAAGGTGAAAAGAAGAATGAGGAGGTGGTGGGTTCAGGACACACCACCCGAATGTGTCACCTCAGAAGCTGGGAACACAGCAGGGGCCAAGGGCCACTCTTACTTTTCTCTTATCATCCTCCCTGAAGCAGACCATAAAATCACTTTCTGACCTTCTCCTCTCTCCTCAGGTGACAGATGCCCTGCTCTATTCCCAGAGGGAGGGATGTCACACAGGGATGCCAAGAAGAATCTGAACAA
>JAJEJO010000366.1:876262-940288 GCA_020662805.1 Glaucomys volans
CCTAAAGGGAGTTTAAAATGGAATTTGCAAAGCAATTTGAACATTCATCTGGAAAAGTAAACATGCTAGAAGTTAACATTTATTTTGAAAAAAATAGGACTTGCCGTAATAAATAACCATAACACACTATAAAATTTTTTGCAGCCAGTAATTCTCCCCTGAAAATGGTCAGTTGCTACCTGAGGCTTTGGCCTAAAGTGGGGGAGGAGAGGATACAGAGGGGAGTGGGAATGGGGGGAAGAGTTTTTTCTTTTCCCCTTTGGATGAGTTTCTATTGCTGCTGTAACAAACGAACCACAAGATTGGCAGTTGAAACTCAATTCACTGTCTCACTGTTCTGGAGGTTGGTCATCTGAATTGGGTCTCTCTGGGCCAGAACCCAGGTGTCAGGAGAGAGCTGTTCTCTTCCCAAGTGCCTGGAGGAGAGCGTCTTTCCTTGTCCTGTCCAGGGCCAAGGCTGTCCACGTTCCAGGGCTCTCAGCTCCATTCTTCCCAGGGGGCCCTGTTCTGTCCTTCTCACATGGTGCCCACTCTTCAGCTGCCCTCTTCCACATTTAAGGACCTTCATGATGACAGTGGTCCACCTGGTCCATCCAAGGCCACCTCCCTGAAGCCAGCCAATTTGTGACCTCAGTTCCATCTGCCACCTTGATTGCCCTCTGCCACGTGACGTAATATATCCGCAGGTTCTAGGAATGAGATGTGGAAGAGTGTGATCTGGTCTACCCCAAATTTAAACCTTTCTAAACTATGTGTATTTGCGAATTTATAAATAGGTATTATTTTGATAATTATGGCGTACCGGACAAACAACATTTTTAAAAGTTAAAAAAAAAACTTAAACTTACAATGACAAAAGATGGGACCACGCAGAATTGGACACAAATATTCCCTAAGTGGAATATTCCAGAAGGACTGATCGTCCAGACACATGTAGGTGGAAGACAGCATTAGACAAAGGGCCTACTGCAAACTGTGCAAGAAATGAACAGGGCATTTGCAACAGGAAACCATAGACATTCCTGGAAGTAAAAGATCTGGCCTTTCTTCAGGTACAGAGAAAAAATTGAAAAAAATTTAAAGCAGTAGAAAAAGACACAGTAAAGCATCTTTGAAAGACTTCCTTATACCCCAATCTATAAAGAAAAACTCAATGATATTAAAGTAAAGTGGAAGTAGAGGCTATCAGCAGAGAAACATATATTGGTGATGTACAACGGAGCCTGTACCATGATCAATAAAGATCTTTGGTAATTGACAGGAAGATAACAGTTCAGGGAAAGGAGGTGGAGTCAAGACCAGGACCAAACGTCGTGGTGACCAATATGGAAGGCCACCTTCAAACCCACTGAAAGGAAAGGTGGACTGTAAGGGAAACACTGAGGTATCTGCCGGCACAGGACACTGGTTAGGAGCTCAGACTCGGATGGGCCAGGCTCAGGGGCTTGGAGGCCCGGCTGACTCACCATGTGGCTTTGTGGATATTGGCCTCTTGGTGTCTCAGCTTCCCTATATGAAAAATAGGGACGATAACAATACACCTTAACTCTTAATTACCTCAAAGATGGAACGAGTTCTGTATGTGAAGTGCTTTCAATGGTGATTGAGTAATCACTCAACAAGTGGCACGTCAATATGTTATTATGGTAAGGACACAGAGCTGGACCACCACGGGGCTGCCTGTCACACTTAGGAGGCGATTCACCACCGAAGAAGCTGCGGCAGCACAAACTGGATGACTTTGGATGACGTCAACAGGCAACAGGTAAATGACATTACCCACAGGACATGGAATAACAATTAGCTATTCAAAGCCATGAGGATGTGATCTGGGGCACCGAAGTTACAGATTTCCATGGAATTATCTGAATTCTGTCCTTATTAAATATGCTAGATGTAAACACACCCATATGGACACGTGTGTAATGAATGGCACAGAAATTGTTTTAGAAAGACTCCTTCAAATTGTCAGCAAAGGTGACCACCAGGAACAAAAGCAGAACTGGGGGAAAGGGTCAATGACAGAGTTTAGCAAATAATTTTTCTTTTCTCTTTTAAAGTAAGCACACAGCCCAGCACGGTGGTGCATGCCTGTAATCCCAGCAGCTTAGGAGGCAGAGGCAGGAGGATCCCAAGTTCAAGGCCAACCTTGGTAACTTAGTAAGGTCCCAAGCAACTCAGGGAGATCCTGTCTCTAAATAAAATATAAAAAAAGGGCTAGGGATGTGGCTCCGTGGTTAAGTGCCCCTGGGTTCAATCCCAGTGCCAAAAAAATAAAAATAAAAAAAGAAATAAAGTAAGCACATATTGTTTTTAAAATGTTTAAAAATAGGTAAGAGATTATGATCAATTAAAATAAATTACCAAAAAAACCAGACCTGAGGATAATAGACAAAGAAAATTATGAAATTGATTTATCTTACAATGTGTTCTTCATGAAAAGATAGACTGATTGGCAAAGGAATGAGTTTAGTCATGCTTCAAAGAATGTCAGTTTAGCCAGGAGGCTTCCAAATACTTCGAACGTAGGCAAAGAATGCCAAAGTCATACATCTTTCAAGAAAAAACATTCTGTAATAAACAGTCTCCACTCGTCGTTTCCACTGTACATATTATATTGTAAGTTTTACATCTCCAGGAAAGTCATGTTTGCAAATTCAAACCGTGGGCCTCCAATATTACTTAGATGACATAAACAAATTAAAATAAGGCCAACCTAAGCCAGTTGTGTTTATCAACCTGATCCCCTCTGAAAACCAGAAACGAAGTCAAATACCCTTTAATACTATTTATTAGTGGAGTAATATAATACATTTTGACAAGTCGAACATTGTAACACGCAGCTGTTTAAGTCTCTGCAGGGCCTGTTTAGAATGAAAACAGCAGCGAGAGACAGCTCTATAACTGGGTTTTAAGAGCAGCTCAGCCATCAACCATATCCTAACCAAGTACTTTTATCCAGTTAATTTACGGAGTGAATCCCTCAGGGTCTCCAGCCGTCTACCCCGGCAGCTCATTAGAGCTCCAGATCCAAGTTTTCTCATTGCAGCACTGAAAACATAGATGCTTAAAATGTAATTAAACTTAAAACAAACAAGATCTTTATTCCCTGGCAGTCCGGCTCTTTTTAAATTGACAAAGGCATGAACTTATATAGGATTATTTAGAAAGCAGTATACATTTCCAGCCGCCAATGGCAAGACTTTTGCCCAACTGTTCATCCCGCATGCAATTAGAAATCTAAATACTTGGGTAACTGGTTTCTGCCGGGAATTAAACTTGCAGGTCTCTTCCACACGAGTAATGCGGTACGGCTTGCTGTCCAATGAGGTGTCTTATTGAAATGTCCCAGGCCGCCCGGCCTGTCACAGCTGTCGTTTCTGCCGCTTGCACTCGCAGTGTATAGCTTTCATTACGAAAATAGAAATTTGTGTCCTAAGTGCTGTACATTACCAATGCTAAATATTTAATTCCCTGGGGTTCCAATTATGGTTGAGCACTGGCAACACTGATTCTACTTTTTAATAACAACTGTAAAAGCAATTTGAGCATTTTTCAATTAATTAAATACATAGCGAACGAGTAACCTCTTGTCATTTTGCCCTCCAGGACCTGAGCTAATTGGTGTAGAATAAAATGTTTTGAAAATTAACTGATATTCTGGTTCGCACACTGTTCTATCATTAAATGAGAGTTTGCAAAGTGAAGTTTGTCTTCCCATCGTTACACAATGCAGTCTGCGGATGTGAGAACGGACCTGCGTTGGGTGGGCTTGAGGGGTGCGTCCAATTGGAGCCAAGTTGAAAGTCTGGCTTGCTCTCTCCAAGCACCCGTTAGCATCAATAATACTCCACAATGTTCACAGATAAATGGAAACAAATTTCAACACAGAGTCCATGAAATGCTTTCACAACTTAGCTTAAACCTGGTACAAGTTTGCTCCCAAGAATTCCTATCATTAATTATATTCACACAGAAAAGTTGAAAAATAAGTTTTTAGAGTTTTTTTTTTTTAATTATTTAATTTTACACCAGAGAAAGCTGCCAATCAAATGTCTGCGAAAGTCCTTCCTTCCTTTTAGACACTTTGTGGCAGTTTCCCACTGAACCATAGAACAACCTCATAAATAAGTTCCAAATCAGAGTTTCAGCGGAGAAGGATGAATCCTATAAGCACATGCCACATTTTAAAAGGAAGCTTTTAAAATGAAAAGCGATGAAAGAGACCATCTCCGGGTAGGAAAACGTCTCCGACAGGTGTTCTTCCAGCTCCGGGTCTTGATTGGCCATAATTTAAAGCCCATGCCCGGAGAGCGAGAGCCTTTGTGGCAGGTGTGTGTCTAACCGAGATGATCCCCTAAACAGGTTTCCCTGAGTCAGGAGCCTCTGCAGAGGCCAATGCTAAAGGACTGAGACCCAGAACGCGAAATTAATCACTCTGGGAGAGAGGGGAGAAATCATAGGGAAAATGTAATCATTTCCATACCAATCTTTAGGGTTTAAATCTTTAATATTTCTAAGATTATAGTAACATCTTTGAGAAATGAATTTTAATTACAGGATTAACATGGTAGCACCCGCCAGTTAATATAAATAGATCAGCTAAATTTCTGATTTTTTTTTTTTTTAACTCAAGTGGATAATGAGGACATTTTAGATTCCTGGGCTTGAGCTGACTTGGGGAAGCCATCTGTCCACCCACACATACCCACATAGAAAAAAAAAAATCTAAATTTCTTAAAGGTTTATTTAAGCGTGAATCTGTATGAAATGGAATCTCAGTAAATCATCAAAAACATTGGGTTAATTCATCTTATCATTAACTTTTTTTTTTTGGTGTTAGAATCTTTAATAATTCTTAAATAATTAGCAGTTGAATTTGTGGATGACATTGAATCCAGTTGCAAAAATTATTTGTATCAAACACTATTTTTTTCAGCCCAAAGATGAGCTGTATTTTTTTTTTAGTTGTTGATAGACCTTTATTTTATTCATTTATTTAGATGTGGTGCTGAGAATCGAACCCAGTGCCTCACACATGCTAGGTAAACGCTCTACCACTGAGCCACAACCCCAGCCCCGATGAGCTGTATTTTAAAATCTAAAAATAAAGAGGAGTTGTATTTTCAATACAATTGGTAGAGATATCGTTTGTACTAGAAATGGATCAACTGGGTATGGTGGCGCCCACCTGTAATCCCAGCAACTTGGGAGGCTGAGGTAGGAGGATTGCAAGTTTTAGGCTAGTCTTAGCAACTTAGCAAGACCCTGTCTCACAATGAAAAACAAAAGGGCTGCAGATATTCAGAGGTAGAGCACTCCTGGGTTCAATCCCCAATACCAAAAAAATTAGAAGAAAAAACCAAAATGAATCAGAATTCATTCCCAAACACGTATGTACCCAATTTTGAAATACAGTAATTTTATTAACTATTAATTAACTAATATATGGCCAAAACATAACTAAACAAAATAATACCTAATTCTCTAAAAATATTGCACTATTAACTAGAGTAATAATTAAAGCCATTATATTTAGTGCCAGTGTCCCCAAATTATTGAACCCAGCTAGCAAGTTGGAGTTGGTCATCAAATCCCAAAGGGACAGTCTCCGGTCCGCTCTGGCAGCAGCAGGCTGAGGAGACCTCGCCCTCAGGATCGCATGCCCTGTGATCAAGGTCCCCTCCTCTGTGTGTGGGACGGGCACTGCCTGTGCTCAGAGGCTCGGCAGCTGATCTGCACAGTCAGGACCAGCCCCTGCCCCTTCCTCCCCAGTGTGTGCGCACAGGACTGGTGGGAAAAGCTGGCTGGGTCTGAGGCCAAACAGTGGGTGACCTCTGCAAGCTGCTCCAGACCTCTGCACCTCTGCCGTCCTGACTCTGACGGGAGGAACAACATAGTCCCACCTTGCTCTGAAGACCTCATGAGGAATGGTGCAGACCCGGAGAACCCCACAGGCTGCCCGTACCCCTCAGGCCCTGGCGGCCTGCAGCCGAGGCTCCCCCGCCACACTTTCCACAAAGCATTTTCTAAGGTTGCTGGGCTGTGAACCTGACGAATGCACACAGTGTGTCTATAATAATGTGCAAAACCAAAGGGAACGCTGAAATCGTTATGGACTCCACAGTTTGACTCGATAGGCTTTTCTAGACTTAGGCCTTAGCTTTAATCTCAAAAAACTAAACCAAAAAGACAAATGTGAAGTGTCTATGCGAAGGGGAAAGAACAGAATGCAGAAGAGAAGGCGTGAGTGGAGCGTGTGTTGGTCCTGGGCGCCTGCCGAGCCCTGGTTCAAACCCCGCTCCAAAAATCAGAGAAGAGAAACAGGGAATCAGCGGGTGAGCAGGACATGCTCAAAAGACAGGCATTGTTTTAGATTTGATTTTTTATTGTAAGGTGTGTTTAGCTCCCTTAGGTCCAAGACTCAAGGCCAAGTGCTCCCCTGGCCTGGCTGGAATGGACCCTGCAGACTCTGGGAAGGTAAATGGGGGTGTTGGGGTGGGTCTGCCTGTGTCCCCACCCAGGAGGCCCAAACAGGAATCTAGATGCGGCTGGAGAGGGCGCTCCAGGCGGAGGAGGCTTGCCAGTAGGTGGAAACACAATTGCAGAGTCCAGCCGCCAGTGACCTCCG
The DNA here is from genome assembly GCA_020662805.1 of Glaucomys volans. Taxonomy (NCBI): domain Eukaryota; kingdom Metazoa; phylum Chordata; class Mammalia; order Rodentia; family Sciuridae; genus Glaucomys; species Glaucomys volans. The sequence goes on from JAJEJO010000366.1 coordinate 882,894, forward strand.
GAGGCCCGTCTCACTCCCACTGGGGTCCTCTAAGGAGTCCGCTGCTGCCTGGCCTCCAAGTCCGCAGAAGCATAAAAGCAGGGATTGCAGGGACAGAGGAGAACTGCAGATGAGCCCGGTGAGAAGCTTAAGTGGCAGCAGTCGGGTATCGGGATGCTTTACGAAATGCCAGTGAGAAAAACTACAGAAAACGACTCAAAGGAGCAAAACTGGAGGCGCAGCTGAATCAACCCCAAACAAAATGGGTCCTTTGCTGAGATCTGAGTCACACAGCCCCCTGCTCACTAATGACCATAAGGTATTATTAAAGTTACATGAGACTCTGTTGTTTTCAGGATGGGAGGTGAAGGTCTGATCCATTCGACAAAGATTTCCAACACAAACAGTTAACGTTGAATTCCTAAAACTTGGCTATCGTCAATAACCCACGCCCCGAGGGTTCCAGTTGCGCTGGTTTTACTGTAGTTAGATAGTTTTATGGTTAATGTAGTGTGGTATAAATAAATACAGCTTAGCCTTAGTGTCTCCACTGAAAATATGTGTGCCATCAAGTGACAGATAAACTAGGTCAATAACTAAAGCCACAGCAAATAACTCAAGCCGAAAAGTGCGCGACGTGAAAATGAGATAAACTAGTCCTCTTCAAAATCGACAATAAATTCATTCAAAATGGACTTTCAGAATGAAAACTGAATGTCTCAGGATAAATGCAAGAAAAAGGTATAAAATTGTGGACTTCACACACACCAGCATCTGTGAGCAGAGGCTGCGGGAAAGCGGCCTTGGTGTACCCGCGGGTGGGTGATCCGCTAACACTCAGTCCACGCCGACTCAGCCTCATACCAAAAGGACACAGGTGCTCCATGAGTGGGCGAGGAGCTGGAATGTGATTTACTTGTCGTTTGGATGTCACATAAGAAATGAGGGACATCAGGACTACCAGCTCTTCTGGGGCTGTCTAGAGGTCTAAAACAGAAGATTCTGGGATTCCCAAGGCAGCCAGCCCCCTGCAGTCTATGATGGGCACTGCTTCTGGCTGTGTCTGGGGTGACTGGGAACCACGCCTCCTTCCAGCGGACGGACGGAAGTGGGAACAGACACTGGCTAACCTGGAGACCCTCCGTGTGGAACCAGGAGAGACCCGAACGGAGTCAGAGCCCAGGCCCCACAGCTCCTCTGGCCTGGCCTCACCACCAGGTGGTTCCCTTCAGTCAAGCTGATGAAGGACGTCAACTGCATGGCTGAGTGGAAGCAGGGTAGCAGAGTGGCAGGGTGCCTCCATGGAGCCCCAGGAAAGAGCCGTATGAGTTGAGGGCCAGCCTCCTTCACCTCCTTCCCCCGTGTGGGCTACGTCAGGGTTTTAGTGACACCATTGTTTTGGATTCTAATTTGCATGGTGCTTAGTGTGGCTCTAGAATGTTCCTCCAAGGCCCATGTGTTCAAGGCTTGACCCTCAGAATGGAGGTATTGTTGAATAGAGCGGGGCCTAGAGGGAGGTTGGGGTCACTGGGGATGTGACCTTGAAGCAGGAGGGTCCCTTCTCCCTTCCTCTCTTTCAAGCCTTTTTCCGTCCTCCCCCTTGGTGAGGTGAGGGCTTGATCTCACCAGGTCTTCCTGCCCTGATGTAATGCCCTGCAGCTGGCCCCAAGGCGCCAGAGTCAATAGATCATGGACCAAACCTCCAGCGCTCTGGGCCAAAATCAGTCTTTTCTTGTTATTAGTTGATTGCCGGGGGTATTTGTTTGTAGAACGCTGACACACAGAGCTGTTGGGTTTGGTCATTTTACAGAGCACATCACTGCAAGAGCTGGGATGCTGGTCTTTAATGTCCACTGGCTAAATTCATGCGATGCTGTCCTGTCTTCCACCCAAAAAACTCAAAGATAGGAGCAGTCTTTGCGTTTGTTCCCATGGAGTATGAATAACGGACATGGGCTCCCCTTGACTCCCAGCCTCACCCCAGTTTGTGATCGGCTAAATTCTATTCTTCAGGTCCAAAATTCACATGGCCCACCCCAGCACAGGCAGGAAGCGCTGACATGACAGGATGATGTTACCGCGTGGTTTTAGCCCCCCAGTGCTTTCATGCTAAGAATTTCTGCATCAATCTTCTACAAACCTGGGTTTTACAGTCAAAGGGTGCGTAGGATGGGCCATCCATCTCTCGCTGCACCAGTGAAGGACTTTCCAGACCTCTGCAAACAATCGGTGGGAAGGGGCAGGCTCTTCATGGTCTATTTACTTTGGAGGAGCAAAGACCTGGGGACTCAGGCACCCTAAGGGTAAGCCTAGGGGGGCTCTGACTGCTGATAAGAGGGCATTGCACACGGGGGCATTCTCTCCTTCAGCATCTAGTCTGAAGCCTGTTTTTGTAAATGGAACACTTTTTAAAAAGTGTCACTGGCACAAAGTCACAGCCCCTTGTCTATGGCCGCTTCTGCCCGCGATGATAAAGCAACTGCTAGAGGGATCGCCTGGCCCAGGCACCCTGAGTATTCACCGTCTGCTACTTGACCAATCCCGAATCTGGAGTGTCTCCTCCAAGAAGGTGGGAACCCAGCAAAGCTGCCTCCATCCTGGGAAGCTGCTCCCTGCCACCCCAGTCCTAATAACCTCTTCCCTGTCCACCCCACTGCACCCCAGAGCTCAGATATTGAGATGCTGGCTCTGGTCCTTCTTGGTAATGACTTCTGTCTAAAGGTCGGTGACACATTCCTCTTCCCAGTTGTGAAAGGCCAGTGAAGACACCGCTGTGAAATTATCTGAGGCTAACTCTCCTGTGGGCTCCCTCTCTGGCTCCACGCTCACTCAGCACCGACCAAGCCCCGGGGCCTGCTCTGTGCGTTTGGCTCAAGTGTGTGAAAGTCTCAAAAAGGCAGGTGCTGGCTGAGAGTGTGACTCCAGGGCAGAGTGCACGTTCAGCACGTGCGAGACCCTGAGTTCAATCCTCTGCACACACACAAGAAAGACAGATGTTAAAGGACATATGGGCTTTGCCTGGAAAACCCAAGAGCAGGAAGGGCCCTTCAGAGCGAAGAAGGAGCAGAAGCACGGGCACGGAGGTGGCAGAGCACGTGTCTGCTCGAGGAAAACGGAGAAGGGCGGATGGGAAACAGAGCTGCTGAGACCTTGTGAATGACACTGAGGAGTGCGAGGCAGAAGGGCATCTCTGAAGAATTTCACTGAGGGTATGACACGATCAGTCTTGTTTTAGGAAGATCCCTCTAATAGCAAGGGCCGGGTAGTGGCGAGTGGTGGGTGTCCACCTGTCTACCATATCCACCCCACACACTTGTATTTACCCTTCCCTCTGCGTGCCAGACAGCGTGACCTTCCCTGGACTCTTAGGTGACTCTTAGACACTGAAGGATGGGATAGGGTCCCTAATTGTCACCTTATCACGTTCTTGACTGCCTCTTGGTTCCATCTTCCTCCATGTGCAGTGAAGGACCAATTGTTTGTTGTTGCTTTCTTTTCTTCCTAATTTCTAATCAGCTGTTGTGCTAGTCAGTTTTCTGTTGCTATAACAAAATACCCAAGATCATAAACTTATAAGGAGAAAAGGTTTATTTTGGTTTATAGTTTTGGAGATTCTAGTTCATGATCAATCAGCCCATTGGTTTGGGCTGTGGTGAGGGAGAGTTAAGCCATTGACTTCACAGCAAGGAAGCAAAAGAAATTGGAAAAGACCAGGGTCCCACAATCACCTTTGGGGGCACAACACACAATGACCAGGCCCACCTCCTGAGGGTTCCATTGCCTCCCATAGCACCACCCTGAAGACCAACCTCTAACACAGAGGTCTTTCAAGGAGACATTCAAGAGCCAAACAATAGTAGCTGTAGAGAGAGATTTTATGTAGCATAGAATCATATGCTTGGCTTTATGGCAACGTCCAGTTGCTATGTGAGTCTCTCAATGCTTTCTTTCATTTTCTGCTCCTCTTTTTTGTCACAGGCTGATAAAAAAAAAAAAAAATTGCAGACTTCCAGTCCCCAATTTGGCAAGTAAAGACCTTGAAAGCCACACCTCCATCCTAAGAAGTACAAAATTGAACAAATTGAAAAATCAACAACTTTTCTTACATCTGCATGAGTGAGGTCACAGGGCAAGTTGCTGTCCCCAAAATGGGAGAGATGGACAGGTAGTTACAGAGAACAACACACCAGAGCAGACGCCTCTGTGGGAACAGGAGCAGGGTAGAAACCCTGATCTGTGACTGACCAACTGCCAGAGACGCAGTGTGCACCCATCTGACAATTAAAAACTTGGATCTACATACAAAAAAAAAAAAAGAAAAGAAGAGAAAAGAAAAAAGAAAAAGAAGAAAGAACAGGGAAAGGAAGACCATGAAAGAAGGAATAAGTGAAAGTAAAATAAAAAATTTTATTTTCCTTATTTTTTATTGTTCTAACAGGTAACAGTATTCAAAATTATAGCAGCAACATTAGTATCTGACTACACACACACACACACACACACACACATTTATGTGTAAGTTAAATGAATGACACAGGCGATGGGAGGGAGAAAGTAGGAATATTTTGTTATTGTAAAATATTTCCACTCCCTGTAAAGCAGTCTAATATTATCTGAAAGAAGCCCTGGAGTGGTCTTGAGGGTAGATTCCAAACTCTAGTGCAAATACTTAAAGTTTAAAAATTAGTATAATTGATGTGTAAAGAAAGGAGATAAACTGATTAATTTAAACCACAAAAGGTAGAAAATTAGTGAAAGAAAAAAAAAGGAACAAAGAACAAGGGCAACAAATAGAAAACAGTAAAATATAGGGTACGTAATGATGCGAATGTATCATTAATCAGTCTTCATGTCAATGATCTAAGTGCACCAATTAGAAGATTATGTGAGTGAGTCAAAGAACAAGGACCAACTGGATATTGTCTACAAGAAGCCCATTTAAGATAAAATACACATGCACATCTAAAGTAAGTAGAGAAGAAATATATACCATTATATTATCAATTAAAAGAAAGTGAAAGTAACCATAATAATTTCAGAGTACATTTTAGAGCAAGGAAAGTTATTAAGGATAAACATGGACATCACATAATGAGAAAGGGTCAATTCCCCAGGAAGACATAATAATCCTTAATGTTTACGTGCCTAACAACATTTTATCCAAAGTACATGAGGAGAAACTGGAAGGAGACGCGGGTGGATCTGCTATTACAGTTGAAGGCTTCAACACACCTCTTGAATAAGGAGAGACCCAGGAGGCAGGAAGTCAGTCCCTTTTTCCTGCTACTTTTCTATGATTTTTATTTTATTTATTTATTATTTTTATTCATTCTTGTCTTCTTCTTGCTCTGGATTTAACTTACTCTTCTTTTTCTACTTTCCTAAGGTAGAAGTTTAGATTCTTTATACATCTTTCTCCTTTTCCAGTATGTTTATTCAGTCCTATAAATTGAGCTCAGCATCAGCAGTAAACTGGATATTAACTGACATCTATAGACTACTCCAACCAACAATAGCAGAACACACATTTTTCTCAAGTTCACGTGGAACATTCATCAAGACAGAACACATTTTGGGCAATAAAACACACTTTAACAAATTGAAGAGAATAAAAATCATAAAATATCTGGTCTTAGAGTACAATGAAAATAAACAAGAAATTATTAACAAAAAGACAGGTGGAAAAAAACCCAAATACTTGAATATTGAACAACATACTTGTATTAACATGCAGGCCTAAGAAGAAATATAGAAAGAAAATGTAAAATATTTTACTAAGTGAAATAAAAACATAACAAAAAATTTGTGGACTGCAGAGAAAGTAGTGCTTACAGGAAAATTTGTAGCATTGAATAAATACGTTACAAAAGAAGAAAGATCTATCAAGAACCTAAATTTCAACCTTAGGAAAGTAGAAAGAGAAAAGCAAGTTAAATCCAAAGCAAGAAGACAACAATGAATCAAAATAAATGAAGTAAATAATAAAAAATATAGAAAACAGTAAGCAAAAATCAATTGCTGTCCTAGAGACTAGCAATGAAGAAGAATTTGAAATTAAAAACAAAATACTATTTACACTAGCTATTCCCTCCAAAGCAGTACTTAGGTATAAATGTGTACAAGATATATATAAGAAAAACTACAAAAAAATCTGGTGAAAAAAAATAAAGTCCTAAATAAGTGGAAAGGTATTCCATGTTCATGGACAGGAGAACTCAATGTTGTCAAGATGTCAGCCCTTTCCAACTTGATCTAGAAAGTCAATGAAATACCAGCAAGTTATTTTGTGATATTGATAAACTGATTCTAAAATTGATGCAGAGATGCAAGAGACTTAGAATAACCAACATAATATTGAAGGGGAAGAAAAAGAAGATTGACACTATCAATTTCATGATTTCCTATTAACATACAGTAATAAAAGCACTGTCATTGGTGAAAGAATAAATAAATAGATCACTGGGGTAGAAGATAACCTGCAAATAGACCCATAAATAAGTTGACTTCTCTTGGACAAATCAACAAGGGTGATACAATACAGAGAGTACTTTCAACAAATGGTGCTGAAAAAACTGAACAACCACATGCAAAAAGACTGTAGCCAGACAGATCTTAACATCTTCACAAAAAAAATGACCCAAAATGGGTCATAAACTTAACTATACAATACAAAGCCATAAAATGCTACAAGATAACATAAGAGAAAATCTAGATGACCTTGGGGTTGGTGTTGAATTTTTATAACAACACTAAAGACATGATCCATGAAGGAAAGAATTGATAAGCTGGACTTAATTAAAATTAAAATTTCCTGCTCTGTGAGAGACATTGTGAAGAGAATGAAAAGACAAACCATAGACTGGGAGAAAATATCTGGAATAGACATTTGATAAGGAAATGCTGTTATGCTTTAGGTGTGGGGAGTCCCCCAAAAGCTCATGTGTGAGACAGTGCAAGAAAGCTCAGAGATGAGAAGCCTGGGTTCAGAGAGTTGTAACCTCATCAGTACATTAATCCCTAATAGGGATGAACTGGGTGGTAACTGTAGGCAGGTAGGAGTGGCTGGAGGAGATGGGCCACTGGGGGGGTGTCCCTTTGGGGTATATACTTTGTTCTTGGTGAGCAGAGCTCTCTATTTCCTGGTTCCATGTTCTGAGTGGCTTTCCTCCTCCACACCTTTCCACCATAATGTTCTTCCTCCCTCAGGCCCAAAGCAACGGAGTTGGCCATCTATAGACTGAGACCTCTAAAACCATGAGCTCCACATAATCTTTTCCTCCTGCAACTGTTATTTCCAGGTGTTTGGGTCACATCAGCGAAAAAGCTGACTAAGACAATTGCTATCCAAAATATACAAAGAACTCTGAAAACTCAACAATAAAAAGCCAAGCAATCTGATTTTAAAAACGGAGCAAAGACTTTGACACTTCATCAAATACAGATGAAAATCATCCCACACATATAAGGTTGACTGATCTTCAAAAAGGGTGTCAGGAACACTGACAGGGAAAAGACAGGCTTCTCAAAAAAATGGTACTGGGAAAACTGAGTAACAACATACAAAAGAACGAAATCAGACCTTTATCTCACACCCAACAAAAATGAACTAAAATGGACTAAAGACCTAACTATAGTATCTGAAACTGTAAAACTCCTAGCTGAAAATATGGGAGAAAGTTTATTTTATTCTTACAGACTGCATTTTGATTCATTGTACACAAACGGGGTACAACTTTTCGTTTCTATAGTTGTACACAAGGTAGAGTCACACCATTTGTGTAATCATACATGTCCAAAGGGCAATAATGTCTGTCTCAGTCCACTATCTTTCCTTCCTCCACCCCCTCCCACCCCATTTCCCTCAACATAATCCAAAGTGCCTCCATTCTTCTCTTACCCCCCTGCCACCTCCCACTCTCATGATGTATCATCATCCACTTATCAGAGAAAACATTCAGCCTTTGGTTTTTTGGGATTGACTTATTTCACTTAGCATAATATTCTCCAACTCCATCCATTTACCTGCAAATGCCATAATTTTATTCTTCTTTATGGCTGAATAGCATTCCATTGTGTATATACATCACAGTTTCTTTGTCCATTTATCAATTAAAGGGTATCTAGGTTGGTGAACCACAATCTAGCTATTGTGAGTTGAGCAACTATGAACATTGATGTGGCTGTGTCACTGTAGTGGGCTGATTTTAAGTTCTTTGGGTATGAACTGAGGAGTGGGATAGCTGGGTCAAATGGTGGGTCCACTTCAAGTTTTCTGAGGAATCTCCACACTGCTTTCCAGAGTGGCTGCACCAATTTGCAACTCCACCAGCAATGCATGAGTATGCCTTTCTCCTCACATCCACACCAACATCTATTATTGTGCATGTTCTTGATAATAGCCATTCTAATTGGAGTTAGATGAAATCTTAGGGTGGCTTTGATTTGCATTTTTTTAATTACTAGAGATGATGAGCACTTTTTAATATATTTGGTGGTCACCTGTATATCCTCTTCTGCAAAGTGTCCAGTTCCTTGGCCCATTTATTGATTGGGTTCTTTGTATTTTTAGTGTAAAGTTTTGTAAGTTCTTTATAAATTCTGGAGATTAGTGCTCTATTTGAAGTGCGTGTGGAAAAGATTTTCTCCCACTCTGAAGACTCTCTCTTCGCATTATTGTTTGTTTCCTGTGCTGAGAAAAATCTTTTTCGTTTGAATCCATCCCATTTATTGATTCTTGCTTTCATTTCTTGGGCTCGGGAGCCTTGTTAAGGAAGTCTGATCTAAGACAACATGATGAAGATTCAGGCCTACTTTTCTTCTATTAGGTGCAGGGTCTCTGGTCTAATTCCTAAGTCCTTGATTCACTTTGAGTTGAGTTTTGTACAGGGTGAGAGATATGGGTTTAGTTTCATTTTGCTGCATATGGAATCCAGTTTTCCCAGCACCATTTGTTGAAGAGGCTGTCTTTTCTCCATTGTATGTTTTTGGAGCCTTTGTCTGGTTTGCGATAACTGTACTTATGTGGGTTTGTCTCTGTGTCCTCTATTCTGTACCATTGGTCTACCTGTCTATCTTGGTGCCAGTGCCATGCTGTTTTTGTTACTATTGCTCTATAGTAGAGTTTAAGGTCTGGTATTGTGATACCTCCTGCATCATTCTTCCTGCCCAGGATTGCTTTGGCTATTCCGGGTCTCTTATTCTTCCAGTTGAATTTCATGATTGCTTTTTCTAAGAGGAACATCATTGGGATTTTAATTGAAATTGCATTTGCACATTTGGTAGTATGACCATCTTGACAATATTAATCCTGCCTATACAAGAACATGGGAGATCTTTCCATCTTCTAAGATTGTCTTTAATTTCTTTCTTTAGTGTTCTGTAGTTTTCATTGTAGAGACTTTTCACCTCTTTTGTTAGATTGATTCCCAAGTATTTTATTTATTCTTTTTTTTTTTTATTCTTGTTTTTGAGACTATTGTGAAGGGGGTAGTTTTCCTAATTTCTCTTTCAGTGGATTAACCACTTATAAGTAGAAATGCTTAGATCTATGCGTGTTGGTTAGGAGAAAGGTTTTATGACTTTGGTCTTAGCAATGATTTGGGGGCTATGACACCAAAAGCACAGAAATCCAAAGCAACGATAGACAATAGGGACTGCATCAAACCAGAAAGCTGCACATCAAAGGAAATCATCAAAGAGCAAAAAGACATCCTGAGGAAGGGGGGAAATATTTGCAAGCCAGATGCCAGAGAAGAGGCTAATTTCCAGAATATGCAAATAACTCCTGCAATTCAGAAGCAAAAACCCATGACCCAATTTTACAAAGGGCTGAAGACTTGAATAGACATTTTCCCAAAGAAGATATCAAAGGGATATGTGTATGAAAAGGTGCTCAACATCACCAGTCATCAAAGAAACGCAAATCAAAGCCACAATAAGACGTCACCTTAAACCTTTTAGGATGGCTATTACAAACATCCAGACAAAACCCTCCAAAACCAAGCGTTGGCGAGGATGTGGAGAGACGGGGAACCTGACTTTTTGGGAATGCCATGTGGCTCAGTCTCTATGGAAAACAGCATGGGGATTCTTCAAAATATGAAAAATAGAGTTACCATACAATGTGGTCATCCCACTTCTGGGTATATATCCAACATAGAAAAGTGAAGTCAGGATCTTGAAGAGATAACAGCACTCCAGTAGTCACTGCCGCACTATTCACAACATGTGGAAACAACCTATGTTTCTATTACCAGATGAACAGATTTTTTAAATGAGATATACACACACAATAGAATAGTATTCAGCCTTAAAAAAGGAAAATTTGACAAATGCTACAACATAGATGAATTGAGAACATTATACTAAGTCAAATAGCATGTCCCAGAAGGACAAATACTGCACAATTCCATTTATATGATTTGTTCAAAACAGTCAAACTTATAGAATCAGAGAGTAGAACTGTGGTTGCCAGGGGTTAGGGGTTAGGGTGTGGGGAGTTGATAATCATTAGACATATTGTCTCAATCATGCAAGATGAATAAGCTCAACACTGACTAGTTCACAGTACCGTACTGTACACTTAAAATTTTGTTATGATTTCATATTATGTGTTCTTATCACAACAAAATAAAAAATGTTAAAGAGATACGGATAGCAAACATGTAATGAGATGCTCTACAACATATTTTACTAGGAAAATGCAAATTAAAATGAGATACTACTACACGGCTGAAAGACAGAATTCAAACACCAAAGACTGACAAGGATGTGAAGTAATACATGCACTCAATCATCACTGGTGAGAGTGCAAAACGGTACAGCCACTTTGGAAGACAGTTTAGCAGTTCCTTACAAAATTAAGTATCATGTTACCATCTGAGTCAGCATCCACACTCTTTGGTAGTTACGCGGTGGGGTTGAAACACAAAAGCACACAGATGTTTGTAGCAGCTTTATTCATAATTGACAAAATGCAGAAGCAACCAAGATTTCTGTTGGTTGGTAAATACCCTTGGTTGGCGAATAGGTTAAAAAAAAAATGGCACATCCAGATTATGAAATATTACTCAGCCCTAAAAGAAGTGAATTATGAAGTCACAAAAAGAGATGAGGGAAACGTGTATTATTTATTTATTTTTAGTTCCAGGGATTGAACCCAGGGGTACTTAACCACTGAACCACATCTCCAGTCCTTTTTTATGTTTTATTTAGAGACAGGGTCTCTCTGAGTTGCATAAGGCCTCCCTAAGTTGCTGAGGCTGGCCTTGAACTTGGGATCCTCCTGCCTCAGCCTCCAGAGCCACTTGGATTACAGGCCTGCGCCACCACGCCAGCATGACACATGTAATACTAAGTCAAAGAAACCAGTCATCCCAGGCTCCATACGGCATGATCCCAGGAATTTGATATCCTGGAAAAGCTCAGCCACGCAGGCAACGAAAATACCCGCGGTAGCCAGGGGTCGGGGAGGGGGATGAACGGACTAGAACAGGATTGTGGGGGTGAAATGCGTCTGTGCTGGGAGGGTGGCCGCGGCCATCACACCCACTCCAAACCCGAGGGGCGCACCACGGGAGGGAGGAGTCCCGAGGGAAGCCACCGACTCCGGGCGATAAAGACCCCGGGCGGGCTCCCGGACTGTGACAGCCGCGCCCCAGGGGGAGCTGGCTGGCCGAGAGGCTGCGCGTGCGCAGGGGGCACAGGGAAAACTCTGCACCTTCTGCTCAGTTTTGCCATGAACCTAACACTTGTGCAGAAAATAAAGTCTAACAAACAAACAAACAGTTCCGAGGTCTGTCACAGGCCATGGACGGGCCTCTGTGGGTAGAGACCCTGCCTTCCCACCCTGGGCACCCAGTCCCTGGTTCAAGGCCCTCAGGAGGGCCACCCGGCTGGGAACCTCACCCAGGCTCAGGCAGGCGAGCGGAGCTGGGGGCGGCCTCCCAAGGCCAAGGAGGAGCCCGAGGCAGCTCTCCAAGCCGGGACACCCGTGCTGTGCCAGGACACCGGGCAGGACGGTGACGCGAACCCTGGGTGGCAACTGAAGAGGCAGATGGCGTGGGAGGACAGGGTGGGAGGGGAAGGCCGCCCCGGGCGATCCTCCAACCCGGGCCACGGCCTCCGCAGTCAGGAGGCCAGGATTCCCGGTGGAGCGCAGGACAGCCTTGTCCAGAGGGAATATTCCAGAATGGAGCACTTGGGGAAGACAAATGCATGAAGAGGGAGAATTCCAGGACAGAAGAGAAGCAAACATCAAGAGAAGACAGAAAATGAGCATCCAACCAGAGGAGGAGCGATCCCCATCCCCGCTGAGTGAAGGGCGGAGGTAAAGTGGACAGAAGAACTGAGAACGGGGACTTCGGGGTTCACCCCAGAAACGTTTCCCTGCAGTTTACAATTTAAAGTCTGCGTGGGTTCAGCTTCTTGGTGGATTTCAAGGTTTTCAGCATGAAATCGTCAAGGTTCCAACTTGTAGCTCTCAAACCCGCCGGTTCCACCTCTACCTTTGTGTCCTCACCCCTTTGAGTCAACAGGTCCTAACTCCTATCCCTCGGTCACTCAGGAATACCAGGAGCTACTGCCCTTATCTGGTCCTGCTGCTGCTCAGAGGAGACACCCCGGCCCCACCTCGGGGGCAGCGCAGACTCCTTTCCTCATTCCCCCTCTGAGTAGGCGGTGCCCTCTGGAGGGCGGTGTGTACGTGGTAGGGTTAGGGTCCTAAGTCGTGCTCCTGACACAGGCTAATGAAGAGCACAGGAAGCAGGACCTTGGGGACTGTGGTCGGCCCTCTCTGGCCAACACCGTTCCAGCACCCAGAACAAAGCAAGTACTGAATTAAGTACTTCTGGCACAGCTGTTCAAGGCAATGAGATCCAGATACCTCTCCATCAAAACCTTGAAGATGTACTGATTATCTAGGTCCATGGCGGAATCCAAACTCAAGTTGCTAAAAACATTCCCAAGTGCTTTTTTTGTTTGAATTGTCTCACCTTCCTCTCTCTCTAATCTCTATGCACAAGAGAAATTCTGAGGCTTAGTTCATGGAAATGCCTAGGGACAACTGAGAGAAGAACGCTCTTCTCTTCCCCTCCTTTGCATCCGTTTGAGCCACTTATTCAAAACAAACGTCACCCATAATATCGAGAAGTCTGTTTCAAGATTTGCTTTGTACAGGATATGACAGTTGTGTTACCAGAAAATTAATAAAAATAATGAAAGAAAGCACATTTCTTAAAAATTTTGCCCTTGCCAGGCCTGGGGACACATGCCTGTAATGCCAGCAGCTTGGTGGCTGAGGAGGGAGGGTTGGGAGTTGAAGCCAGCTCAGCAACTTAGCAAGACCTTGTCTCTAAATAAAAAATAAAAAAAACAAGCTGGGGATGTGGCTCAGTGGCCAAGCACCCCTGGGTTCTATCCCTGATACAAGAAAACATAAAAAATAAAATAAGATAAAAATAAAATAAAATAAATTTGCCCTTTAAGAGAAACAAGAAGTGCACCAGTATGGAACAACAGATCATGAGTTTCAACCCCCTTGGATATTCTACCAGCACCTCCAAACCAAATTCTGGGCCCACACTGAGCACCTATCTTCTCCCTCTAGATTGTCCCTCTGGGTCTATTTCAAAACATCACCATCACAATCTTCCGGCAAGCCTTCTGGAGGGCCTCGTGGACATGCCCCTCCTCTGCCCTTGAAGGTCACAGTCCCCGAGTCCTTTTCTTTCTAGCACCTGTATCTCCATCTGCTTCTCGACATCTCTCTCCCTGGACACGCTGGCCTCTCACCTGGATGACCACTTGGGAAAACCGAAGTGGTTTCTCAGCGTGCAGCCCTGCTGGCTTCCAGTTGCTCACCAACGTGGCGCCTCCAAACTGCAGACCTGTCAGGGGAGGCTTCAAGCCTTACAGGCCTGTTACTGAGGTGAGGTCCCAACCCGGCAGCCAGCACACAAACGCCCTTCCCAGCCGCGCTGCGTGTCCCCCCTCCACACGCAGCCCTGGTGCTCCTCGCCCGGGCTCCTCCGAGGCTCCCTGTCTCTGCCGCCTGCAGCCCTCCTCCCCTCAGGGTTCACCCCACTGACCCCTCTCCTCCAGGAAGGCCTCCTTGACTTCCCACCTGCCTTGGCCTGCCTGAAGGCTGCACCTTCCCTGTGCTCCCAGGGTCATGTCATGCTCAGCTGAAATGGGTCATTCGCAGCTGTCTCCACAGGAAACACGAAGCTCCCAGCTCCACAAGGGCAAGGACACTGGTCACCATTGCCTCCTGGTCTGAGCTCGATGCCTACTCGGTTGAAAGATGCCACCTCCCTATTTGATTCCCTAGATCTAGCACCATGTGAGAAGAGTAGGTGTGCATGAACAGCAGTGAATAACTAGAACATTCTAGAAGCTAAAATCCATTTGAGATAAATACACTGGCGTTTGCTACTTGTACCCATATTCAGTGCCAAAATACATGTGTGACCTGTATGGACGACAAGTAGAGTTGTATTTCTGACATGCACGAATAAAACGCTACGGTGGCTAGGGCTGCGAGCACACGTCCGTGAACTTCCAGAAGTTGGGGAAAGCATCTTCCAGTCGGCAGCACTTGATTTAGACATCCAAAGGTGAGTTTGAACCCTCATTAACACGGACGAGCTGGTTGTATATCCTTCCTGGGACTCTGTTTTCTCATCTGAAAAACAGATCCTCCCCAGTGTCAAAAGCCCAGGCGTTGGAATGAACGTTCTGCCATTGTTTTATGCACTGCATTGGAAGGAAGTTAGAATCAGAAATTTCTGAAAAAAACAAGATAGGCTTCCAATGTGTCTCACATCCGACACCGCAGTATATTTATGTGTAAAATTTAAAGATGGCAAGTGGTTTAAAATAATTTAGCAGTAAGTTGTTCTAAAAACATTGTGTGGAGAAAATACATATAAACAATTATAGACAAAATTATAAAGTGCCTGGTATTTGAAAAGAAAACACCAAGAGTACAGCAATCCTGCAGAGTCAGGAAGTCTAGTGGGAAACAACCTATGATTTACAGTATTTGTAAAATTTTTTCAAAAACTGTCTAAAATTGCACCGCTTCCTTTTGTTTCATTTTTTAACTGCTGGATAAACAGTGTGACAAGACAATTCCACAGTGCCTTATCATTACACATGCTCAGAATGGTCAGGCTGCTGGCTCAACGTGGCCTTTTCACGGAACACAGTTTCATAAGACAATTTATTCTGGTCTCCTCAGTGGCAACGCTATGGAGTTGGGGATACTAGAATCAATATTGCTTCATTGAAATTATGCGTATCTTAATTTTGATACTCTTTATAACCACTTTGATCAAATCTATGGTTTGTGTAAATTTAAAGGAACGCTGCTGAACACATTTGCTTTCCGTTTTCCAAGTTTCTAAGTCACAGAGGCTGCAGTGCTACCAACAGTGTCCCTATTCTGGTTCAAAAATTGGATATGTGTGCAGCAAAGGCTCTTAGCTCTTTCTTAGTATGTGGTACACTTACAAATATGTGCAAGGATGGAGGTATCGCTCAGTGGTGAAGCACTTGTCTGGCGTGCGTAAGGCCCTGGCTTTGATAAAATCAGTGTGCACACTATTACTTGAATTTTCTTAGATGGCTTCAAATTATGTCTTAGGAAAGCCATCAGCTCTGTATATGCTCTTATGACTATAGTGTTTATATAACTCTTCACCTACTTGTGATCTTGCAGTTTTGATTTTGAAGCTCTTCCAAAAGAGCATTAGGTTCTTTTGTTATTTTAAACCTAAAAGAGAATAAAATTTTTAAAATTATTACAGTTTTATAGATTAGGCATTTAACTCACCAGAAAAGTATAAAATACCTAACTTTTTCTTATCAGATAGAAAAGGAGGAAAGAAGATTGAGCCTCATAACCTAAAGGAATCCTCCAAGCCCTGGGTCTGAAGGAAAGTACCCACTGGCTCTTCACACACTCCGGCTATTTATTCATTCATTTATTTGCATATTGTTTGCGATGCTGGCACTGAACCCAGAGCCCGGCACGTACTACTACAGCCCGGCCCCAAATCCACATTATTTAAATTCAATATTACTCTTAAGCATGTCTCGTTGTTGGTAAGACCCTAAACCATAGCACACTGTTAAACATACTTTGGGGCAAAAGAAACCAAACAAACAAACAAACACCCCTCTGAAGTTGCCAGAAACTGCAACCAGACCAGATTCACCTGGTTCACAGCAGCTGCAGCCGTTGCTGCCCTCTTCCTCTCTGCTGTCCTCCTGGCAGGGCTTTGCTCCTTCCAGTCACACCTGGCCTTCCTGGGCTGTGGGCTCCATCCATTTCAGCTCTGCTGGTGTCTCTCTCCTCCAGGATTGTGGGCTTCCAATAATGCAAAAGTATATGGAGGTTCCTAGTTGCTTTTGATTTTTTCCTGCCCTCATCTCCCACTCTACCTGTGAGAACTATGCTGAGAACAGGACTGCGTCGTCTCTTTCACTGTTTCCAGTGGCTTGAAGCACGTGGCTCTTCTAGCACATTCTAGAGTGTTCTCATGGGATGCTCCACTACCTGTGCCATGAGTGAATGACTACCAGTATTTCAAGATTCTGTCTTTCATCCAGATCATTCTGAAGAACAAGTGCTATTTTATTATCTCTTGGACCCTGTGTCCCTCTGGTCATGACCACCGTGGGCCAAAGCTGAAACCATACTTAGACATGAAGACTGGGGTCTCCTGAGTCTCATGTCTCACTCTAAAAAAAAAAAAACCAACTTAAAATGTGGACTATTGCTGGAAGGCTCACTGAGCCAGTTAATCACTTCAATGTTTCCTTAAACAAACCAAAAACATGAAGTTACATGTTGCCTCTGTAGTAAGAGTTCTATAGTCAATATTTATGATGGGAAACCAGAAAAGACTTTCCTTGATAATTCTTTCTATGCATCTCCCCAAAATAGAGCACACATGTACACAGCTCATCATGTTTCAGTAAATACAACAGTGTAATTCCCACCAGGGTTTGGTGGGAACAGAGCATTCTGTAAAGTAGTTGCATTTTCAGAGATCAAGAACTAGAAAAAGCTACTTTTTGTTTTTGATTTCTTCCATTGTCCTACTAAATGCAAATAGCTCAAATGAGCATTTTCTGCAACACCACTGAACAGATTGTGCAGATGAGCTTATTCTACAAAAAAAACTGCAGCCAAGATGGTAGTGATAAAAGCTTAAAATGGTCACAATGAGATGATCTGAATGTCAAGTCTCTATGAACACTTTGAACATTGTCCCCCAGTTCCCCCAAGAAATGTATTAATTTTCTAGTATGTGTCTAGCTTTATAAATTCTTTTATATGGGAATTGTTCACCAAGAAGTAATTTTTTCAGAACTATTTCTATAAAATGACAATAAAATATATAGTCTGGAAAAATAGCTTCTTATATCTAGCTACAAGTTATTTAAGGTACTCTGTGTTTTAAAATCATAAATCAAGTGAATATAAAAACACTAACAAAATTTAGATGCCCTTCTTGCCACTTCTGTTCCACAAAATCAATTCTAGTCTTAAAAAGAAATAGTCTCTGTAATTAACATATGACCCACAATTTCACTCCTGGGCATTTGGCCCAGGAAAATGAAAACTTATATTCATACAAAAACTGCTACATTAGTGTTTATGGTATTTTATTTGTAGCAGTCGAAACCTGTAGAGAACCCTGAAGTCCCAATACCAGGCACTGGTTAAAGGGAATGTGGTGCACCCGTACTGGGGACACTACTCGACAAAAAGGGAACAGAGGGTGGCCACTCACAAGTTGAATGTCCAGAAGACAATGCCAAATACAAAAGCCAGTCCCAAAGGGTCACTCTCTCATTCTGTTTACCCAACAGTCTTAAAAGGGCAATATTCCAGAAATGGAGGACAGCATAGCAGTTGATAGGTTAGTTAGCTTTTCATCACTGTAACCAAAAGACCTGACAAGAACAACTTAGAGGAGGAAAAGTTTATTTTGGGCTCACAGTTTCAGAGGTTCAGTCCACAGTCCACTGACACGGCAGCTCTGGGCCTGTTCTGAGGCAGAACATTATGGCGGAAGCAAGTAGCAGGGGAAAGCTGCTCAGCTCAGGGCTGTCAGGAGGTAGAGGGAGTGAGGAAAGGGACAGGACACAATGCCCAAGGGTACACTCCTAGTGACCTCCTTCCTGCAGCCATGCCCCACTTGCCGACTACCCAGTAGTCCATTCAAATGATTAACCCATCCAATGGATTAATCCACTGATGAGGCTGCAGTCTCATGATCACTTCCCCGCTGGACAACCCTGCATTGTCTAACAGGAGCTTTGCAGGGGACACCTCATATCCAGGCCAGAACACCAGGGTTAAGGAGCAGGTGGGAAGGGGGAGAAGCAGTATGAGGGATCCTGTGGTGGTGAGAGTGGTTCCTATCTTGACTGTGGACATCGACATCCGGGCTGTGATGTTCCACTATACACTGCAAGATGCTACGATGGAAGCAATCTGGGGAAAGGGTTCATGGACTTCTCTGCATCATACTGACCAGCTGCATATGAATCTAGAATCACCTCAAAATATGAAACTCAATAAAAATAAAAAAGGAAACATTGGAGCCTACTAAGTGTACTTTGCTATACTGAGATCAGGGTTGGTTGAGAATTCATTGTTGCACTTGGAGTCTGTAAGCACAGTGGAAGCAGATGGAGTACAAACTGGGCCACACCCAGCAGTTTCTGCAAGTGTGGTGACACCTGCGACCCTCCCGGGGTCCCTGGGGGGCCACCTCTGGCCCCAGGGCGGGAGGCCTCCGAGGGAGAGCAACCCCTCCATTTTTGCCATAGATGCTACAGAGGTCACAACAAGGAATTCGCCAATGGCAAAGCAACCCCAAATGCAGCAATGCCAGGGGAGACCCGGATGTCAATCTTGTTTAGGTAAATCAAACGTCCAACACAGAGCAAATGCTCCACCAGTTGCAGCAATTTTTAATTTTATCTGAATTGCATGAATAGTTGTTTACGAAGGAAATATTCCATCCCACAGGGACTAATATAGAGAATTTAAACATACCTGTGGATACCTTTTAAGACTTTAGTGTCCCATAAATATAGTAGAGTCATATTAGAAAGTGATTTTAAACCTCCTCTAATGCTATCTAACAGAATCACTATGATAAAGGGATTTTTTTGGACCCTCTTTTTCATTCAATTCAATGTCTAAATATTCATTCAATCCAATGAAGACATTTTAGAAGCAGTCAACATATAACATTTATTTTGTTTTTTCCTATACTTTGTTTCAAACAAATTATTTTGACAACATTCTATGACATAAGCATTTTCAAAAGATAATCATCAAAAAGAGTTTGACCTTCCTCTGCATGGAAACTGAGGATTCAACTGGAGAAAGGCTGCAGTTTATCAACAGAAACGTTCAAAACGTATTTAAATCCCCTGAGCACTTGA
Source organism: Glaucomys volans (assembly GCA_020662805.1). NCBI lineage: Eukaryota > Metazoa > Chordata > Mammalia > Rodentia > Sciuridae > Glaucomys > Glaucomys volans. The sequence goes on from JAJEJO010000366.1 coordinate 902,346, forward strand.
TTTTTCCAATTCCTTTCCATCTAGACTGAAACGAATCTCAGGAAATTTCAAAGGCCGATGGCTGAATCTAAAAGAAAAAAAAAAAATCCATTTAGTTGTCAGTTATTGTCAGGGTCAGTCCCCACACCTTAGACTTCACTGATCACACTAAACTTTGCCAGGCTGCTTTATGCCTGGGAGAAGAAAAATCACCAATCAATTATGTACACTAATTAAAAATGCTACCTTAGGAGGCATTTTAATAACTTAGTAATGGGGTGAAGTGTTTCATCTAATTGCTTACTTTAAAACATTATTTTTGGCAGGGGGGATCGGGATTGAACCCAGGGACACTCAACCACTGAGCCACATCCCCAGCCCTATTTTGCATTTTATTTAGAGACAGGGTCTCACTGAGTTGCTTAGCGCCTCTCTTTTGCTGAGGCTGGCTTTGAACTTGCGATCCTACTGCCTCAGCCTCTAGAGGCGCTAGGATTACAGGCGTGCACCAAGGCACCCCGCTTACTTTAAACATTTTGGTAACAAAAATATTGGCCAGACTGCACCGAACACTTGCAAATGCTTCATGCTACTGTCCACATCAACTATCCAGTTGCCCCCCAAAGGTGGTGGTACAATTCTGCAACTGGTTGAGGTCACATGGAAAATAGAATTATATGCTCATTTGTCCCTATATTAAGTTATCGTAGAAGGTTAGACGAAACACAGTAAAGTGAATTCTGGAAAGAAAATTAACTAAGTAGGTTGGTATGTACCGTATCAAAGTAAACTGTTTATCTTAATAGATACAAATACAAGCAAGATTTCTTAAGGCAGGGGTATTTTGTCCTCTTCAAAAACAAATGTTTTAACTAACCCCAGGCAATGACTTGCATAATTCAAAAAGATTTTTATATAAATAGTAGTTCCCTAAAGAATAGGGGCTGGGTAATATTTTTTTCAAGGGGAAAAAAATAAATAGAGAAGGGCATGATATCCAGAAGAAAATAATCTTCCCAGAAAAAACTTAACTTCACCCACATATTTGTTAAAGTTAACTTACATAAATAGTTCTCCATGTACTATAATATGAGCACACAGGTTCAAACTAAATGGTGGGGGTCACAAATTATTGACTTTAATGCATTTTTAATTTATTTGTTTTAATTAGTTATACATGACAGTAGAATGCACTTTGATATATATAATGGAGTATTTCTCATTCTTCTGTTTATATGTGAAGTAGAATCCTACCAGTCGTACAGTTACATATGTACACAGGGTAATAATGTCTGATTCATTTAAGTTTATTCCAAACTAAACTAAATGACAACACAGGCGGTTTGCTTAGCATAGATTTGCCCGAAGAAAATATGCTTTATTCAAAAATCTATTGAGAAAGAAAACCTGTAGTATTTCTTTCTGGAAGACATAAGTAATTCTCGGGGCTACTGGTTTCACATAGGATGATGGCACATTCCCCATATTTCTGTATTTCAAAACTACTTTTATAGAAATGGAGAAAGAACATGGGAGGCAGGTAATGGTGGAGAGATGAAATCTTGCAACACATGAAATCACAAGTGCAGTACTTTGTGAAGCACCCCGTTTGTTTCAGAACACAACAAAGACAAGCAGCAGAGATCATCTGTGTCATACCCTCAGGCAAATTCCTGGGGAGAAAAATACAATAATTTTATATTCTCAAGTCTATCCTTTTTTCCATTAAAAAGATATATTTATGATTTCCATCTTATTTCAACATTTCCAACGCCATGCCATAAGAGAGCAAGCGTTCACAAAGAGCCATCTGAAGTTCCTTTAAATCATTTTTAATTTCTAAAGGGATTTTACCTATTGATTTTAATGATTTTATGACATTAGTTACCATAAAATGAGTTAGGTTCTCATGAAATATCAGTTTGACATCTTGTTCAAATACTTTTCTGTACCCATTACCAGCCTTGTCTATCTTATTTTCCCATCACCAAGTCAGATATGAAGATACCCAGATATAAAATCTTCAAACACCCAGATATTAAACAGGCAGGTATATACTTCTTACTATCATTCTTCTTGGAAGGATTTTATGTATTGCAATCTTAATACACTAAAAAAAAAGGAGCAAGAATCTAACAAAAATGAAAACATGCACTGATGCCTAAAAAAAATCAGGACTAAGTAAATTTATCTTCATTCCCACTGAAAGCAATCTGATGTCCAGAGGCTGAGAGTCGGTCTACCGTAAAATACGGCACATTAAATACTACAATGACCCACTTGAAATGTCTTAATGCAATTACGATGTCCTCTACAAGCAGTTGTAGATAGTTATATTTTAATATTCCACACCAGAGGTTTCCATGCAAAATATATTGAAACTGTAAAGATACCAAAGTCGGTTAAAGATAACATCAAACAAACCAGTAGCTATTTCATGGCAAAAACGAAGACTGCAAATAAGATTTCAAAACAATTACTAAAATAAGAAAAAAATATTTAGTTCTCATAAGTGACACTACCTTCCTGCTTATAAAATTCAGTATTTCAACCAGCTAGCTGGGAAGAATGAAAACCTTCTTCTAACCAGCTAAAAAGAAAGTCTTTACCAAGCCCCTTGAAAAAGCTCATTTTCACATTACTCAGGCTTCATTATGCTAAATCAATATTCGTTTAGTCACTGGGGTTATTGACATATTTTAAAATAAAAGTATACCCTTCAGCTACTGCACTCATTACAGGTAATTTGTCTTGTCAGAGAGCAGGGAATATTATCCTAGTCTTTCAGGGGCTGACAGCCCATGGAAATACCTCCCCATGGTTACAACTGTAAATAATTTTAAGGTAAAATATTGAAAAATCAATGACTGTTTCCTGCAATCTGTCACAAACAAATCAATCATCATCTGCACTGCCAGAGAGTATGATTTGAAGGAGATGGGAGCAGATGTAATTCTTGGCTGGAATCTCTCATTTCAAAATCACTTCACATAATGGTGTCATCATTTAAACACTTAACAGTCAGTGCCACTGCCACTGTAACATCTAGTTGGACAAAACCACAAGGAAGAGGAGGAGAAAATGCCATCACTATTATGTTAACAAACATTTAATTTAAATGGTTGCTGCATTAGATTTCCGCTGGAAACAGTTTTACCTGCCTCTTTTGCAGTTTGAAATTAATCAAGGCTGCTTTTCTGTGTTTTGATGCCTAGAAAATCAGCCCAGGACTCAAATTATACTCATAGGCCTTTTATTTTAAAAGTCCATTATAGAGAATAAAATTTGGAATGACACATAAGACATTTAAATTTCAGAATACCCCTAATTCTATCTACATAGCAGTGATTAAAAAACAGTGTCATCATTAAATTTCAGAATACCCCTAATTCTATCTACATAGCAGTGATTAAAAAACAGTGACTTAAGAGCAGGTGTAACGGAAGACCAGCAAGACCTCATCAATTTGAAAATACCCCTGCCCTCCATATACAAGCTACACCAGGGTGATATTCCAAAAGCCAGTGTAAGAACCCAAGCTCACCAAGTGTGAAAGTTGCTCAAGGTGGGGCTGGGGATGTAGCTCAGTGGGTAGAGTGCCTGCCTCCTTAGCACAACGCCCTGGGTTCAGTCCCCAGCACCGCCAAAAAAATAAATAAATAAATAAATAAACAAACAAACAAACAGTTGCTCAAGGTCATAATACAGAATTGTTTTGCAAACATAAACTGCTTTCCAGTAATAATGTTTGACATTACTATTTTTTGCTTATACTGTATTTTATAGTTTCCTCAGCTGCTTATAACCCTCTGCATAGTCATGAATAAAAGGATCTGAAAATTGGAACATTTTGCCTTTCCTTGAGTTAACTCAACACCATCTGACATTTTGAAAGTTTGTGTTTTTAAATGTACGATAGTTCTTTTAATGGGTGAAATCAATTTTAGCTATCACATTTCTTACCAATTGCCTAGTCATATAATTAGACACCATGAAGTCCACCATTGCTTTATTAATATTCCTCTCTAGAGAGAGTTCAGGGGCAGACATCTTTGATGATGAGAAAAGTAGTTTTTCTTAACAAGGAAAACAAATAGATACAAATGCCATTACACAATATAAGCCTGTAGAAACATTCCGAGACCAAGTAATTGGTCTTTTACAAAGACCAATTTCTAATTTAACCTGCATTGTCAATGTGGAAATTGGCCTCAGAAAGGAGAGTCTTTTCTGATGGATCCAAATTGAACACAATTTTTATTCTTCAAGAATCTCAGATGGATTTCTGCAAGGTCAACACCAGGTTTTTGAAAATGAAAGAGCACATGAGTAAATTACCACCGACGTCATCCAGAACCAAGTAAGAGTCCTCCATGCCATGGGAATCCCTGCAACAGCTGCAGGGTCAGGAGCCAGCCAATCCGGCAAATGGAAAAGGAGAGCATGACCCCGGGCCTAGGATTACGTGAAATGGAAAGAGACCCACCGCTCGGAACCAGGAGAGGAGGCCATGTGTGAGCTCCTGGGCTGCATGCACCACAACGCCCTAGGCGGGCCCAACGGACTCCTTGCCAGAGTGCGGGACCAGCTGCCAACCCCAGGCCTCCACTCAGAGCGTGGCCGTGGCTGGCAGCAAATCACCCTGCAGGGAACATGTCCCCCAGTGAACGCAACAAAGGGCTGCGAGGCAAACGAGGACAGCTGGACACATGCTGGATGCACACGTGTCAACCACAGGCTAAAACGTCACCTACCAGCACCGAGCAGGACACCATCACAGAGCTCATTCTCAGAAAGAAGCTATTTTAAGGGTGCTGAGTCTGCCGAAATGACATTTCTCAGCGTTCCCAGCACAGCCCATACTTACCCTACGAGACACAGGCTCAAAAACTAGCAGAGGTAAGCCTAAGACTGCCTGTATATCCCACACTTAAAGAAATTTCTGTCAACTAGACACAATTCTCATACGTAAAGAAGGTTCCAGATTACAAAGCAAAGTGTTCTTTTAAAAGAGATAATATTACCTCCCTGTCTTCAGAATCTGCTCCTTCCAACAGCCAGTGCGGTAGTTCCATTAGGAACTGTGGACCCTTGAAGAGAAGAACAGCAGGAGTTAGCCTCTTCTCTCCTTCCTCTTCCTTCCTTGGTGGGATCACAATTTAATTACCAATACTTCAATTGATTTTATTCCTGAATGATACATTTCTCAAAAAGCATACTTGTTGGCTATTTCCACTAGAGAACATTTAGTACAACCTTACCCATTAATCAACCCTAGCCCAAGACTGGAGGATGCTTTCCTCTTGTTTCTAGATGACAGACCTTCCCCACATCTATTTTATTATAAAAGGAAGAGAGTTTCAATACATTCGAATTGCACCTTCAGTGCATGTGAAATAGGAATCTCAATAATAAATTTGCCAGATGACAGATGTCAAACTCAACAAATCTGCATCTGTTTAGATTTTTTCCCCATATTTATCCTTAGAAGGAAAAGAAACAACAACCCAGGTCCTTTCATCTTTTAAATTCAATGATACTGTACATGGTTTAAAAACAAAACAAAACAAAAAATGAAGCTTAAAGGTAAACAGAGAGGAATCAGTTGCCCCACTGCTGCATGTTTTCTTCACATTTGTGTAGTGTTTCTAACTTGTTAGCGTGCCTCCGCTCTCAGCCATACAGGAAACTCCCTTTGCATAAGTCCCCCAGCCCCATCAGTCCCAATCAGTAATATGGGAAGTCAAGTCTATTATGTACAATCAAATATTATTCCACATTACAGGAAGAGTCACTTCAATGCCTTAGGATCACAGAGAAGCATTTTTTCTACTGAAGTATATGCAAACTATAGCTGCCTTCTGTAAAATTAGCTTTTTATTTTTGTCATTTTTTTTTACTCAGTAAAATATTCTGTGTTACTAAGTCCTGCTCTTTGCTCCGCCCACTAGACAACACAAATATTCTGAAAAATAATTCTCATCCACTTACACTCAGCAGCCATATTTTAATGAGAAATGACAAGTTTTGTATGAACTGTATACTCTTTGCCACAAAGAGTTTGGTACCCATGACTGGATCTGATAAAAGAACTAGGTAATTAAAATAATCCCAAACTGTGATTTGGTATAAATAGTCTTTTTCAAAAATAATAATTCTATTTCTATAAAATATCAAAACCTTAGGCTTCTTTTTATGAAAGATACTAGTTATTTAATAAATTTCACTATCCAGTGATATCATTCAAATGAATTATTTAATGTAATTCCAGCATAGATGATAAATAAAAATAAATAAACTATCCAGTCATTCCATGAATCAAAAATTTCTATTTACTACGCTCTCAGAGAATGCAATAATGAAATTTTCGCATTCAAAGGCCTCAAGTGGCAGCCTCTTGCATTTAGCCCCTGTTACCAGGATCAATTCTTTGGTAAAGCCAGTCCTGATGCTATTCTGAGTTACTCCACACACAAGCATACCCACAGTGTGTGTGTGCAGACACTCACCTGCAGATGAGCCGTGGGACGTACAAGGACAAATTTCAGCCAACATTTGGAGGAACCCCACAGTTCAAAAGTGAACTTGGCTGAAAACATCCAAACGTATTATGGAAGCATCATACTTATCACCTGCACAGAAAATGGAAATGATTCTGTTTAAGGAAACACGGAAGACTAGCAATACTTTGGGGATATTAGATATGAATATCTAATCTAATTTTCTCCAAGGTATCACTCCATATTATGGTGAATAAACAAATAAAAGCTGTATCAAGGTGTGGAATATCATTAGCCTGAGAAAAGGCTAGAAAAATGGATTACATAAATGACAACTGCAGGAGAAAATTATATTCTCTTCTCCTGAACAAATGTTAAGTTCATCCTTACTAATAAAGACTTAAACTCAAACTACATTAGAATATACTGGTTTTCAATTTTGAAGCATTTAAGTTAATTTGCCAAGCTAAATTGGTGCTTAGGTATAATACAGTGATAAAAACATTGCAGATTTATGCAGAAATAAGTTATCAGTATCACACTTCAGAGTACTGCCGAGAAAGCAATCCAAAGTCATTATCAAACAAGGAAAATAGAATTTCTAGATTTTACACATTCTTAGAGCTGGGCCAGCTGTTATTTTATGTAGAAAAATTATTCTCCATCAAACAGCTGCCAAGTATGCCAAAAAAGGCTAAAAATACAGACATCAACATACAACATAGAAACTGGAGAGAAATAAACAAAGATACTGAGCTACTACCACTCAAAATGGGCTGTGCTATTTTAGAACGAAAATGTGATTCCAAAGTATGACACTTTGTTCATAACCTATTTTAAAGAACATATTTAATTCACTCAGGATTATGCGATTTCATTTATTTCCATGTTATTAACTAAAGAACATTTTTAATTTTTCCCGATTTCTAGAATATATAAATATATTAATAATTATTTGGTGCTATCAATCAAAACTGATGATATGCAATTAGTTCACGTTCCCATTTCATCTCTTCCAACACAATAAATTTTTAAATAACACATGGATAACAGGGTGAGGATGGGGGTTGCAGCTGCCAAAGGAAAAAATTTTGATGGGGGGTTGAGGGATAAATAAAGCAATTATCTCTAAATTAACGCTCTTGTTTTAGTTTCAGCAAACAAATCAAAATAAGTCTCCCTTTGATTTTAGTTTACCGTGTAATTCTAACCAGCTAATTATCCCTGGAGTCAGGAATGAGCGGTGACTGTACACCTGGCTTCTCCGATCATGATCATATGCCTAAGGTCTTCTCCACTTTCATTTCCTCTTTCTACAATGAGTTTTAATATTAAAGGAAAACACACACACCTCTCTCACACACACTGATGGACAGCCAGCTTCCAGGAAGAAGTGAGCTACAAAGAGAGGGGGGGATCTTAATGTAATCCTGATGTTAAAGGGTATTAGGTGCTGGGTAAGCCAAAGGTAATATGATCAACAGCATCCGACTCGCCATTGTTTTTGCAGTCAGAGATTCCGGGGAAAGGACAGTGATGTTATTTTAGTTGTCACCCAGGTTATGATTCAGATCCTTAAACTAATGTATCATCTCTACTTGCTCCCACAATATTGTGCTCACATTTACAGCACAATATTTTGGAAAAGAGAAGTTCTCCTCTATCTAGTTCTAGAGAACTAAAGGCATTCCATGAATGTTGTAGCTAGGTCCTTGATGATATGGAAAAGAAACTGTTTTCCATCATCCAGACACCACAGGAGACTCTTCTCCAAAAAATTTAAGTGGTATAAATTCCTCACCTATTTACCTTTTTGTTACATTCTTGCTTCTGCACATTAATCATGGCTTCCTGGAGAGATCTTTTCTGAACACTACTGTTTGCTTAATAATATACTGCAGTTTTATGTTTTTATTTATTTTTTCAAAAATTAGAAACATTTCACAAAGGTAGAGAGAAAGCAAGCTGACAAAACACTGCCAAAAAGCCACAAGTAGCATTATTACATGCCCGAACACTTAACATTAAACTATCGTTTCTCTCGAAAACTTCTGTTGCCAACTGCTCACAAAATCTGCAAGCAGAAAGAGGTTTCAAGTGCAATTAAATTCTCTAAAAGCAAAACTGTACAAAAATATGCTGCCCTTCTTATGTCTCCATTTATAGACAACATTTTCTCAGGATCTTAATTAAGATAACGATGCACACCTGTGTCAACATTCTCTGGCAAGACAGCCTTATCAATCATAATCCTTTAAGTACACTCTAAAACAGCAAAGCGATATGACAGAAGCAATCTGTTGCCTTTCCTGGAGTTGGTGTTGTGTCTCTCCCACAAGAATGATGAGATCTTTAAAATACAGCAGCTCTACTTTTATGAGTCTTTAAAGTTTTAACAGTAAACAGCTATTACACTAAGTAAACAGAAGTAACCTCTTTTGCACTTGATTGAAACAATGACAACTGTACAGTCAAAACTTGAAGAGCAAGCTTCAGGGCCATGTCTTGACAATGCTATTATGGATCATGTTTGAAAGCTCTACCTTTTAAGAGTTATGGATAACTGGATCTGTGCAGACAGGACAAACCAATAAACCCTCAGTAAGTTTAAATATGAAGTTTAATAGCCCCATGTTAAAAACAATCAGAGCAAACCTATCCAGCTAACATATTCAGAAAGAGACAGATGCAGCAGTTAGTAAAAAAAGAAAAAGGGGAAAAAATGTTGGTAATCTGGGATGAGAGGTAGGTTGATCCCACCTCTGCTGGTGGAGAAAGATTCAGTGACAAGAGACCTGTGAAACTACTGCTAACAAGTAAACTGATGCCCAAATGGAAAGGCTGATGAATAGAAAGGTAAAGAGAGGGGAACAGATCCTCCCCACCATCAAGATACGAAGTTGAAACTTCGTGTTTACCAGAGAAAACGTGAAAGTCATCATCTAAAAAAGGAGAACATCAGCCTGATGCTATCTGAATTCCGTCTGCTTACTAATGATCAGTCCTTCCCTTTCACATATTAGCACAATTCTATCTCCGACGCCGGGCGGCCATGGCCAGCCGAGCAGCAGAGCCATCAATGTGCAAATAAAGCAGAAAATAGAGACATCCTTAAGAAATGAGTCTTAAATTTGACGTAGAGCGGAGGTGACAACCACGGCAACAGAACTATAAATTCTAAATGCTTCAATATCTTGCAGGGTTTTCTCCAGTCCTTGACACCAAAAAGAAGAGTAAGAGAAAAAGACAAAAACAAAAAAAACAAAAACAAAAAAAAACAAGGCGTGGGGCGGGGGAAGCAGGACGGAGGTGGTGGGGACGAGAAGGCGCCCCGCGGCCCAGAGTGGCAGGGTTATGTAATGAGGATGTCTGCGTGACACTCAGACTCTCGGCGGCGCAAACCTCCACTGCTCCGCTGCAGAAGCCGAGAGAGGGATGGAGGCGACACGCGTGGACACAGGGGACACGTTTACGCGCGTGCGCCCGCGGACGGCGACACGGGCAGAGGCACGTCCGCGGCCCACGCGCGGGGCCCCGCCGCGTCCTCCGGGTCCCCGAGGGGACGCGGCCGCGGCTCCGAGACGAGAGCCGGCCGCGCGGCACTGGGACGCGGCTCGGAGGGGCTCACCTCTGCTCCGCGGAGCGGGCTCGCGGGACGCGGACGCTCCCTCGTGGCAGGCGCGAGTCCCCGGCGGGCGGCGCACGCGGGCTGCCACCGACCGTTAGCGCGCTGGGCTGCAGCGGCGGCGGGCGGAGCCGGGGGCGGGCGCCGAGGAGCAGCGCGGCCGCAGGAGGCGGGAGCCAAAGCCGCGGGGCGGGGACGCTCCAGGCGCTCCCCGACGCCGACAAGCCCGCCCCGGCCCGGGAGGGCGAGCCGATAGGCCGCCGCCGGCCTGCTGGGCGCTTCCCCGTGCTCCGGCTGCGCGAGCCGCTCCGCCTCGCTTCAGTCTCCGCGGGCTCGCGACCCCCTCGGCCCAGAATCCTGTCCCGGCTGCACGCAGCCGCCGGCTTCTCGTCTCCATGACAATAGTGCGACCGAAGCCCCGCCCAGCCCCGCCCCTTCGGTGCCGGGACTCGGAGGGAAGCGAGTTATGTCATCAGGGGGAGGAGCCAATGGAGGACCGCGTCCAATCAGAGGCGAAGGCCGTGTAAGGGGAGGGCGGGGCTGACCGAGAGGTTCTCGGATAATGTAGTCTGGAGTGGTCCGTCGGCCTGGGGGGCGGAACCTAGATGGGGAACTGACGGAGGGGAGGAGTCAGCGCGCGTGCGTGAAGGCGCGCCGCCGGGCGGGTGCCAGTGTGAGGAGTTGGGGTTAGTGTTTGCCCTGGCCGAAGCTCAGGATATAGTGTGTCTTGCACGTCAAAGTCATTGTAAGAAACTTTGTATATAGTTGTGCTTCGGCTTGCTTGTGGCCCGATTATAAAAGGTCACAGAGTCTGATACACCGAACTCTAGGCAGTGCCCAACACTGGGCAGGCCCCTGTCTGGTTCACCAGCGCCCCTGTCTGTCCCACGTTCGAGTGCGTCGTTGACTTGAGGCGGCGGGAGGTGGAGAGACTTGGAGAGGATCTGTTTTGTATTCTGAGTGGCCGTGGTGGGCAAGGGCTCTGCCTGTGACTCAGTTGTGTTTGCCTTGCCAGCGCCTCGCTGAACAAACAGTGGTTGGGTTGGGCACTGCTCTGCCTAGTGTTTGCAGTGGAGCTTGGGCGGGTGCGAGAGTGCATGTGAAAGGCAAGGCAACTTAGTTGAACAAAAGGGAAGGGGACCCGCACCCTCGTCACTACGGACCTGGCAGGGCGAGCTGCTCATGGAAAACCGAGAGAAAGACGCTGCGCCTCAAGAGGGTGGGAGTGGGGTCGGAGGAGGTCTGGAGACCTACTCTAGGGTAGCACCTTCTGCGTGCGGCAGTTCTTGCCCACACCTCTCCTCTAGAAAAAGGCTCCCCCCGGCAATTCCAGGATCCCAGTGTCGCTTCCCTTCCAGTCCTGCCGGGTTCAGTGGAAAGAAGGCCCAGCCAGGCCTGGCTTTCGCCCACCTGCTGCTGCCGCCGCCGCTGCTGCTGCTGCTGCTCCTGCTGCTGCTGGCGCAGAGGGGCAGTCATCCCGGTTCCCTGAGCCCTGGGCGCCGGCATCCATTGGCTCTCCCGGGGACCTTAATTCCGGATCTCCAACTCGCCCCAGGGACCCCTGGCTTGAGGGAGAAGCTGGTGGGGAGTGGGCGCGAATCACCTCGTAGCCCAGCCTCCCGGAGAACAAGAAATCCGCTAACAGCGATTTGCTGTTAGGAGGAGAGGAAAGCACAGAGCGTTCTCCGGAGCAGTCTGCGGCCTCGTTCCCTTTGTGCTTTCAAGCGGCCGGACCCGCTATCAGGGCCCGCCGAGCGTCAAGACTGCCGCTCCGCCCCGAGTTAGCTGGGGAGGAAAGTTGGAAGAGATCGGCGCGCTTGGGATGTGATTGTCATCCTGGGGCCGGCGCTCGAGAGTCTGGGAGAAAGAGAGAGAGGGAGAGACCGGGGAGGGGAGAAGGGGGAGGCAAGAGAAAGGGGGGAGAGGGGGCGGCGGAGGAGAGGCGGGCGCTAGGGAGGGGCGAGGGGAGCGCCAGCGAGCGGGAGAGGGAGCCGGGGAGGAAGAGGGAGAGGGCGAGGCGCGCCTGGCGGCCGGGTTGGCTGCGGCCGCCCAGAGGCTCCTGCCAGTCCTCCCACCGACTACACCCCAGGAAGGAGGAGCTTCGGGCGCGCACAAGGCGTCAGAATCCTCAATTTCCAACTTAGCATCTTGGCAGGACCTTTGCGAAGCCAAAAGCAGAGCCCCCCGGTGCAAAGAGCGAGGAGGGAAAAGAGAAAGCAGCAAGGGCGGGGAGGGGGGAAAAAAGCCTAGCCGGGGCGAGCGAGGCGCGCAGAGGAGCGGGCGCGGCGGTCGCAGCCGGAGGCGCGCGGGAAGCCAACAAGGAGGCGCCGCGGGCCGGAGCCCCGGAGTCGGGGCTCGAGGAGCAGCGGCCCAGGGCAGCCAGAGGCCAGGTGCCCGCCCGCTCGCCCTCGCAGGGCGCCGCCCGGCTCGTTGGCGGCCGCGGCGCGGCGCGCCCCATGCCCGTGTGTGGCCATGTCCTACCCGCAGGGCTACTTGTACCAGCCGTCCGCCTCGCTGGCGCTCTACTCGTGCCCCGCGTACAGCACCAGCGTCATTTCGGGGCCCCGCACGGATGAGCTCGGCCGCTCGTCTTCGGGTTCTGCGTTCTCGCCCTACGCTGGCTCCACTGCCTTCACTGCGCCCTCGCCGGGCTACAACTCGCACCTCCAATACGGCGCCGACCCCGCGGCCGCCGCCGCCGCCGCCTTCTCCTCCTACGTGGTGAGTGAGCGGGATCCGCCGCGGGCGAGGGCGGCCGGGCCCCGCTAACGGGCAGGGCTGCTGGGGACACGGGCCTAGGCACCACCGCCGACCTCCCCCGCCAAGCTTCGCGGCCCCTACAAACTTGGGCGATTGTCTCGCTCGGCGTCGCCCCGGCCTTGGGCTCAGGAGTTGTTCGGAGGAAAGCCGCGTCTAGCTAGGATCCTTGAGGTGGAGGGAAAGGTTTTGAGGGGAAAGGTCGTTGCAATTAAAGCCGGATTTGGTTCAAACTGAAACTCCGGGCCGCCCCGCAAATTCTACTTTTTTGGTTTTGCCATTTTGGAAAAGTTCAAAAGAAATAGATCCGAAATCTGAACAGAAGCGTGCTAAATCTATGTAAATGTGTTTGGCCTCGCCTTTAATTAATCCTCCAAAATGTTGCAAATCCGTAATCCTATCTTCACAATCCGATTTGGAGGTATTAAATTTCTGAAAAGTCGACCGAGCTGCGGTGCATCCGGGATTTTTCGGCCGGGTGCACTTTTTGGAAAAGCGCAGTGGCTTCGGTTCGGGTTAGCATTTCTGGAGGGTGGGAGTGTTAGGCAAGGCTCAGCGTTTCCTTTGCGTTTCTTTGTGGATTAAAACAGAAAGAAAGAAAGCCTTGACTTCCCTTGTTCTACCCCTTTGCGCCCAATGTGCGGTCGCCCCAGAGCAAGAGCTTGGAGTCGCAGCTCCTGCCCAGGCCTCTATCTGGATGGTGGGCCGGGCGCAGAGGCCAGATCTGCGCACAGGGCACAGACTTTCACCGGCAGATGGGGACCTCCAGGGTGGCACGATGTGGGGACAGCTTCAGGGGTCCCCTAAGGACCCGATTCAGGAATTAGGGCCCCGCTGTCTTCTGTGGAGGGGGAGGGGTTGCTCTTGGGTCTGAATCAAGCAGCCCTGCCCCAGGGGAAGCTGGAGTGAGGGCCTTGCTCTCCCGCAAAACCCGGGGCGCAGGCAAAGTGTGCTGCAGTCGTTCAGCTGGCAGTGGAGACCAAGGCCCACACTCACCCTCTCTCTGCCTGTCCCCCGCAGGGCTCTCCCTACGACCACACACCCGGCATGGCGGGCTCCTTGGGGTACCACCCTTACGCTGCGCCCCTGGGCTCCTACCCGTACGGGGACCCTGCATACCGGAAGAACGCCACAAGGGACGCCACAGCCACACTCAAGGCCTGGCTCAACGAGCACCGCAAGAACCCCTACCCCACCAAGGGCGAGAAGATCATGCTGGCCATCATCACCAAGATGACCCTCACCCAGGTGTCTACCTGGTTCGCCAACGCGCGCCGGCGCCTAAAGAAGGAGAACAAGATGACGTGGACTCCTCGAAATCGCAGTGAGGACGAAGAGGAGGAGGAGAACATTGATCTGGAGAAGAATGACGAGGACGAGCCCCAGAAGCCCGAGGACAAGGGCGACCCCGAAGGCCCCGAAGCAGGTTGGTGGATGAGGGAAAGAATATGTTGAGCTGGAGTAAAATGAATAGGGGGCCTGGAGGGGGCGCGCACGGGGCCTGAAGGTCTGGGGCAAGGGTCTCTGCCTTTGCAGGTGGGAACCTGGGCCCCGCCGCGTGGCCTCTGCGTTTCTGACAGCCTGGGTTTCGCCCGCAGGAGCAGAGCAGAAGGCGGCTTCGGGCTGTGAACGGCTGCAGGGGCCGCCCACCCCCGCCGGCAAGGAGACCGAAGGCAGTCTCAGCGACTCGGATTTTAAGGAGCCACCCTCCGAGGGCCGCCACGACACGCTGCCTGGGCCCCCCCGCGCCGGCGGGCCCTCCCCAGCTGGGCCAGCGGTGGCGCGGCTAGCGGAGGAGCCGGCTCCTCACTACCCCGCGGGTGCGCCGCCGCCCGGCTCGCACCCATCCGCGGGAGAGCTGCCCCCGGGTCCCGGCGGGCCCTCGGTGATCCACTCGCCGCCGCCGCCACCGCCGCCAGCGGTGCTCGCCAAGCCCAAACTGTGGTCTTTGGCAGAGATCGCCACATCCTCGGACAAGGTCAAGGACGGGGGCGGCGGGAGCGACGGCTCTCCGTGCCCACCGTGCCCCGGGCCCGTAGCCGGGCAAACCCTGGGAGGCAGCCGCGCGTCGCCGGCCCCGGCGCCGTCGCGCTCGCCCTCAGCGCAGTGTCCTTTTCCGGGCGGGACGGTGCTGTCCCGGCCTCTCTACTACACCGCGCCCTTCTATCCCGGCTACACGAACTATGGCTCCTTCGGACACCTTCACGGCCACCCGGGGCCCGGGCCAGGTCCCACAGCCGGTCCGGGCTCTCATTTCAATGGATTAAACCAGACCGTGTTGAACCGTGCGGACGCTTTGGCTAAAGACCAGAAAATGTTGCGGAGCCAGTCCCAGCTAGACCTGTGCAAAGACTCTCCCTATGAATTGAAGAAAGGTATGTCCGACATTTAACGCGGGCTGCGTCGGTCCCGGACTTGCGTAATTTATTAAAACCATGGCCTTGGCAGTTATTTTTCCATCACCAAGAGAAAGAGAGAGAGAGACAGAGACCCTTCTATTCAAAAGTTTATAGTTTATGGAGATGGATGACATAAAGATGTAACATCTCCACATACAAAAAAAAGTCTTAACCAACCGAAGAGAAAAATTAAAAAGGATTTGTATTAAATCTTATTCTGTATATTTAATGTAGCATTTTTGTATTTAAATTGATAATTCAATATCTTTGAAGTAAATTATGAAATCAAGACACCTGTACAGGCATTTAATGTTTTTTGTAATATAAATATATACATTTGTGTTTTCCCCAAAACTGTTTCATAGTTTAAAAATACCAAGTTTAATTTAAATTTTTACATCTTTTGATTTTTTTGGGTATGAGCTAAAGTATTATTACGGAACGGAAACAGGTTATACTCTTAGATTTAAAAAGTAAAAGAAACTGCAGCCGCCTTTGTAAAATGCAAAATATTTAATTAAAAGAGATTTTAACATAATCAGAGCCACTCATTACTCTTTAGAAGCCTCAATAAACTGTCCATTGCCTTGGTCCAAAGGTGCAAATGCAACTTTTTTTCCAAGCGGGAAATGAAAGGTTCCAAGCCCCTCAGTGCCATGGGGAAAACCGTAATTAGGCTAGAAGCCTGAGGGAACCCGGCCCTACCCGGCAATGCAGATTTGGATCACTGATGCAGGCTGCTTGGGGAAGATTGGACCCTGGAGGAAGGAGAAGAGACCCAAGTGTATGCCCAGAAGGGAGAAAAGATGGCAAAGCGAGCTAGAGACACGCACCACCCCAGCGCCAGCGCTTAACCTAATTACTTCCAATCAGTGTCGTGTTTTATGCAAAGCAATCAGCTGGTGAACTTTGCTAATGAGTTCGATTTTATGCCGGATTTAGTCCTTATTACTATTTCAAAGGTGCTGCTGGCTAAGGCGGGAGGGGAGCATTAGGGGATACCAAGGGAAGGCTTCCCAAGTCACTGTCTTCTCCACTCCTTCAACATTGGGCATTGATCTCCTCTTTGGATTTGATTAAATTAGTGAACGTTCCATCCGCGACCATTCGGGTGGCTGGCGGCCCTGTGGATGCCCGCGCAGCCTTGGGGCTGGGGTCGTGGGACCGGCTAGGGGACGGTTCCCCCCTTTCACAGGTAGGTGTCACACTTGTCCTGAATTTCAAGCCTGCACTTTGCAGAGTTGGAGATCCGGGAGTGGGAGGAAGGGGGGTGGGGCAGGGAACACCACAGTCATTTGGGGGAAGCGCGAGGGGCCCCCCGAAGGGATCCGGAGACACTCCCCTATGGGCCTCTTTTTGGACAAGTGGCTTTTAGAAGCTGGAGGTCATATGCCTGGATAAGGAGGCCCTTGCGGACTGGATGAGGCTTGTCGTCGCTTTAGCACTTTCCCCAGTTCAGATTCAAGAGTCGGCCGAGTAGCCACAGAAATATTTTTGAGGTTTTATTTTGTTCGTCTTAATATCGCGTATTTCATCTCAAAATGCGAACTCAGGATGCATCTCAAACCTAAATGAGGAAGAGACACCACCCAGCGTCCAAGGCCAGCCAACCTCGCTGTTCTGGCTTGGCTGGGGTGCCGAGTCTCCATTTTGCGCCTGATCTGGAGCCGCCAACGTGTTTCACTTCGTGGGAAACTTGGTGGTGGGGGGAGACGGGGTGTGTTACAGCAGAAACATACCCCGGCGAGGGGGATTGATTTGCTCTATTAAACCCAAGTCTCAGAGTAGAGAGAGAATGTGTTTGCACATAACACCGGTTTAATTAGGCTAAATCAAAATGCACATATTTGCATTTCTACTCAACATTGCTTTAACCCTACTCGGCTTTTTAAACACACGCCAAAGTTTCTCCGAAGTTGTCGCTCTTTTCCCCACCCCGTTTTTCACCTGCAACGGGGCTTCTTTAGTTTATTCGAATTTAAACAAGTTGGAAAGTTGCATTGTCCAGATGTTTTAGCGAATAGTGGTCGACTTCAAGGATTAAATTAACGAGAAAATTCACGCAGGGAAAATGGTTTTAAAGCTGGAAGTGTGAATGATTAAATATGCATGAGACGATCGTATTTTATTTTGCCCCTTTAATTATAAATGATTTTTTAAACAATTGAATTCCAGAGATGACTTTTTCCCTCCCGACCACCACCTCCAGCGCCTCGTCCCTCCCTCCCCGCCCCCACCCCCTCCAGCCTGGCGCACAATCAGTTTTTCACCCTGTTGAATATGCAGCCCCAGGAGTCACCTTGTCTTCTAAAAAGTCGGAAGAATAGGCCAGTCTCCTTCTCTTAAGGGAGAGTTTAAGGACGACGTCAACTCCGCGGGGTTTGGGAAGCACGGGCCCTAAACCCTGACCAAAGATTTGAAAAAGAAAATTACAGGCCTACTCGTGCTCCTGGGTGTATGCAAATGACGCCGCGCGGCCTCCAAAATCAGACTGCGACGGCTGCGAGCCGAATGCCCGCCGGGCTGCCTGGGAACCCGCACCGCGCACCCGGGAGCGCACGGCCTTTCTCCCCATCGAGGAGATGCGCTCGGAGCCTGCCGGCTGGGCTGCTAAACTACCGGGGCTCGGCGGCTGGTGCCCAAGTCGCTGTCCTCTGCTCACATCCCTACCTCCAGTGACCTCTGCAGAGTCTACGGTTTTCTTTGCCTAGTTGTCTTGAGAAAAAGCCCTCAGTTAAGTCAGGGCTTTTCTTTGCAAGGCAGGGTTTCGGTGGCCAGCGACTTTCCAGTTTGGAGATGGCCTGCCATGTAGATTCGGGGTGCGGGCGTTTAGGAAATCATGGCCTCATTGAATCCCAGAAGTAGTTGCATGTCTGTAGGTTCCCAAGTCCCTCCCAGAATCTCTGTTTTGTCACCTCTTGGGTCGTCTAGGAGTCGATACAGCGTAGAGGCACGGACTGAGGCTTAGGGGGACCTTCTTGCGTGCGCCAGGATCAGGGTCTGTTCGCAGGTTTGGATTGGGACTCCCAGGTTGCGAAAAGCAGTGCCTAGGACGCTTCGGTACTGGGTTGCTGGGTTGCACGGGCTTCAGCCACCTGCGCCTGGCTGGGTCGATCCCTGGTCCCAAGGAGGGCCTCCTTTGATATTTAGGGACTAGAACGCACTGAATCAATCCCAAGCAACAAGGGTCGTGGAATCACCGAGTGTGGTCTATGCAGACAGTACCCGGAGGTAGTGCCAAACCGGGAATGGGCTCGGCCCTTTTCCTTACCCCTCTGTGCGGGGCCGATTTTCAGTTAATGGAATTTGGGGGGGTTAATTCCCGAGGGCATAAGCGGACATTGGGAGGCTGCGAAACGGGACCTTTCCCCTTCCTACTCCCGACCTTTGGATACGGCCCCAAAATGTCTTTCCCCCAGTTCGGGTGCGGGGCCTGCTGCGAGGCCTCCCAGTTTGAGAAGCTCCCAGGACCAGTCCTTCCCCGAGACGTGCGCAACTCTTGGGCCCTGGACGGTTGAGGTGAAGGAGGGTCGTGCGTGGGGTTTCCGCACAAGCCATGTCTTTCTGCCCACCTGTCCCGGGCAAGTAGCTGCCAGATCCGGTGGAGGCACGCCAACAGCTCATTGCAAAATGCCCAAAGTGAAAGGAGTGTGATTACGCTCCTAAGGAGCCCAAAGCGGATGCAGTTTAGGAAGGGCGCCGCCTACTGGTCCCCCAGAGCCACCGGGCTCGCCAGGAGGGGGAGTTAAGAGAAACCCTGCCAAACCCCCACCCAAAGCAGGGCTTGATCTCTGAACTCTGAGCGGGTCAAACTTAAGCTGTTCGCCACCCCAGGTTGCCTCGGCCTGGACCCCAGGACCCAGTTAGCATTGGGGATTTGAGAAACAGGGCCTATGACTAAAGCAGCTTTAACCCTACGGATTCCCGCTGTGGTTTCGCACTGTTTCCAAAACCTGGCATCGGACAATTGAGAAATATGTGAGCCACTAGATAGCACGCGGTGGGGGCGCAGCTGTGCGGTCCAGGCAGTGCGCACGTTCGGGCTCTGCATCAGGTGCGCACGCTTGCACTTCGGTAGGCCCTTCCAGCCTGGCTCTCTGGTCCCAGCGCAGTCTTGCTCCATTTGCAGTTTGGAATGCTCGGATGCGGCTATCGCTCAAATGTTTGGTCTTAAAAGCTTTCTTCCTGTGGGGTGGACGTTATAGAAAAAGGAAAAGCAAATAAAACAAAAACTACCCGCCCATTGCTCCGAACCCTATTTCGAAAACACCTTTAATTGACTAGGCGAGGCAAAGGATGCGGCGCTTACCCTTGCGTCGGCTCATCCCGCCGGAAGTGCTAACGGGTGGTATTAACCGGTCTCCCCCAGCTGTAGGGATGTGTGGGTAAGCTGAGTGCACCGTCGGGCGGTCTCTTCCCATCCCTTGGGGCTTCGCCATCTGACAGAGAAATCGGGCCCAACTGGGACCTGGCCGTCCGCCTTTATTTCACACTAGCCAAAGCTTTGGGACGATCCCTAGACCCACCCTGCAGGTCTCCCTTTGTGACCAGGCCAGACCCAGACTCCTTTTCGTTTGGGGCGATAAATGTGACTTGGGCCCCGAGTACTAGGCGGGACCAGATGGCCTAACAGGAGAAGGCCTCCGGGACAGGGTAGCCTCTCTGGCTGGACCCCCTAAGCTGGCCTGCCCCTCGGAGACCCTGGGGGTCTCCCGCCTCCGGTCGGCTGAAGCGCCCAGCTCTTGGTCCCCCAAGGCCGCCCGCAGGGCAGCGCTGGTTTCCGGCGCCCGAACGAGCCCAGCGCGCCCAGACGCCACTTCCCAGTGAAATCTGCTTTTATTTGCTCCGAGCAAACCCCAGGCTCTCAGCGCTCCCGCCTGATGGATGCAAATGTAAATGTGCACTTATTTAATTGGATCAGGCCCCAAGATAAAAGAGATAAACGGCTCCCCGTTTGCTAACTTATTTTCCGAGGCATGCAGCGCCGCGTGGAGGGGAAGCTAATGAAGGAGCTGCGTCGCTCAGCTCTCCAGCTCTGCGCAGCAGTGGCGTCTTGGCCGGCGGCCTCTGCGTGGGCTGCGACTCCTCCTGGACATCCTTTGCTCTGGCCCTGCACGCCGGGTGGGCTTCCCGCCGGACCTTGGTGCGGCCAGGCTGGAAAGTGAGAAGGCACGGCATTGACATCGTGCTTGCAAATACCCCGCCCTGGCCACAGACGTCTCTACTTTGGCTTGTGCCTCTCTCCTTCTGTACCCAGCTCCCCAGGCTTGGGTCACACCAGCTGAGCCCCATTGCATAGAAAATCCCACCTCCCCTTCCCGCAGGCGTCGTCTTTACACCCCAGGAAGCGATTCAGTAAGAAAGACACGAGGTGCCGAGGTGGAAAAGCCACGCGAACCTCTGTCGCCACCATGGTCAGGTGGAGCTGCCCTCAACACGGACGGGCCCCCTTCTCCATTACAGGTGGCCTTCTTTAGGGGAGCCTGAGGTTCGTTTCTGAATTGGCTGGACTCCATGGCTTAACCCCTCCTCCCCCAAGTAATGCACGCACTCAATACACACGACAATTAATCGCGAGTGGTCTCTGAACCCGGACAGCTAGATGCTAGGAGGAGAAAGGGCCGCCCGGCTTCCCCCCTCAGGGACGCAGTTCAGAACCTCAGGGCTAGCGCGTCCTCCTGCCCCTCGAGTCCATTCCCCAATTTTGAGTTTCGGTTTTTCCGGAAAAGTTTTGTCTTGAAGGGCTGGAGAGGGGTCAGGGTGGCGCGGCAGAGACCCGGGCAGGAGCTTGCGGAGGAGGTTGCGAAGCAGCGGGGGAAGAGGCGCGCTCTGGGCGGAGGCTGGGCTAGGAGAGCGTCTAGACCTGGTGAGGCTGGAGAGCCGCGTCGGGCGAGGCCGGGCTGGGCAGGACGTCCCGGCCGCGCCCCGTCGGACGCGCTGATGGATTGGCTTGTCAGGAGAGCTCCGTGCGCGGAGCCCATCAGAAAGCACTTACCTCGCTAAACTGAAATTACTGTCTTTTCAGGGGCTAATTTGTGTAACTCCCATGGAGGGGCTTGCAGGGGGTTTGATGAGGCATAAAATGATGATTAATGAATTTATTGGCCGATGCTCATCAAACAGCCGCTCAGAGCTCGCGTCCGCACGGGCGGCCTGGCGGCGGCGCTCAACGCAGCTGAGGTTCAACCTTCAGGCCCCAGATCCTGCAGGGGTTTCCCCAAGTGACTGGCTCTGGGCGCTTTCCCTGGCTCGGACCTTGTGACTGCTTGCTGCTGGCGGTCCCAGTCCCCAGATTAAGGAGTGGGAATGGAGTCGGAAAGGGTTGGGGGCGCAGGTTCTTGCCGCCGCGCCATCGCCCCCTGCGGGTAGGTTGATCAAGCCTGGAGGCAGGCTGGGGTTGCTGCAGGCACACAGGTAAGCAAGGCCTCTCCCGATGGCAGTGTGACCTTAACGTGGAGCCCTGGGGCGCATCAGGCGGTGAACGTGGGCTGCAGTCTAGAGCCATATAGCTTCCTGGGTGAGGGCTTGGGCCTTGGTGGCTCAGCCCTGACTCTGCAACTTACTTTGCTATGTGTCCTTGGACAGCTCCAATAACCAATCTGAGCCTCCATGTCATCTGGGACTGTACCACCCGGGTTTAATGTGGGTTATAGTCATGGCACTTGACATTCTTCAGTGCAGTTGTCAAAGCCATGCTCTCTTAAAGACACAAGCTCACAGGTGGGTGTCACTAGCCCAGGCTTGGGGTAAAGGCGGAGGGTGTGTGGAGACACAGACTTTGGGTTCTGCTTTGAGGGGAAGAATCCTGCTAGAATAACCTGTCTTCTTCCCTCTGAATCCACTTCCTAGGGAGCAGCACTCCCGGGACTTGATGGAGGCAGTGGGGGAGTGGGGAGCCAGAGAAGGCAGAACCCACCCCAGGCTGACTGGAGTTACCTTGGAGATCCTTTACATAGCAGAATCCAGTTTCAGGTTAGTGGCAGGACAGCTCAGGGCTCCTCCCACCGGCCCTTTGTCTGCAGGCTCCTGTTATTTAGAATGTATACACAAGGACCTTTGGACTCTTTCTGCTGGTCTCTAGGGACTTCTAAGTTGAGCTTGGATTCCTTTCTCTGTATTCAACTCCTTCCCTGCCTACCTTGCACCCCTCACATTGTCCCTAGATCTCTCAACAATCAACTCTACTTCGCCTTCACAAGACGTCTTGCCTTGCTGAAGCACAAGGCAGGAAAGACCTTGGCATTGACCTCTCCAGGGGAATGCTGTATCCTGGTCTCCTTATGAGTGCAGCTCACTTAAATACCTTCTTTTCCTCCAGCTGATGTTAATTGAGCACCTATATTCTGTCAGATTCACTGTTCCAGGTGCTGATGATGCAGCATGAACAAAATAAAATCCCTGCCCTCCTGGAGCTTACACTACAGAGGGAAAGATAGTCACTAAACAAATGAGTGTGACAACGACATCACCATGTACTGGTGACAAGAGTTATAAGAAATTTTGAGTTGGGTATGGAGCATGCTTCAGTGAGGGTGTCTGGGTAGCCTCCCTCAAGAGTGGTATTTAAGCAGAGATCTGAAAAAACTTAGGAAGGCAGATATTTGGGGGAAGCGAGTTCTAGGCAGAAGGCATAGCATATGCAAAGGTCCTGAGGTAGGAGCAACTTGAACAACAGCAAGGAGACCTTTGTGGGAGGGGAGGAGGCCAAGGCCAAGCCTTAGAGGTACTCATGAGAGAAGGAAGAGAGATCTGGACACTTCAAGGATTTGGACCTGAGCATCCAGGGCACTAGGAGTGCCCTTTGCTGAGATTAAGGGAGAAGCAGAGAAATTAGATACTCGGATCTGACCCCAAGCCCTTCAGCTTATGGTAGCTGCTCTGGACACACTGGGCAGATAGTGGCCAGGTACCCGACTGTCCAGGATCAGATGCACGTAGGGAGAACCCCAAAGTGAACACGTGCGCTCTCTGAAAACGCTGAACATCTCCACACCCCCTGACCTCAGCTTCCCTTCCATTCCTGTCCCTTTTCCCAGTGGAGAAACTGATATTCAGGAAGTGACTGTGACTTGTCCAAGCTGATTCGGTGAGGTCACGGGCAGCGCCGGACCTCAAACCCAGGTCTGAGTTCCCCCGACCTCATGGAAGCTCAGGCCTCCAGGAGATCTGTATTTTCACGGAGAACTCCCAGAATCAAAAGGCCTTAACAGAGAGGGATGGATTTATAATGACGGCATCTCAGGCGCGGTGACAGGCTGTCAAGGGGGATATTTTTAGGGTGGGCCAGGAAACATCTTAGCCCTGCTCAGACGCCGCTGGAGGACCTGCCTCCTTGGACTGCGGACTGCCTGTGAGGAGGAAGCTCCAATGTGCCATTCCTCCCAGAGCCCCGGCAACAAGGAGGTGCCAGGGAGCCTCTTCCCTAAATAATTGCTCTCTGAAGGGATCTGCTCTTATTGGAAGCCACTTGTGCCTGCCCACAATTATCTCACAAAGTGTAAGCAAAAATTAATGCCCTTTCCCCGTCGTTATACAGAGCACCCTCTGTCAAACACGGATCTGAGTTGGGGGCATGGCCCTACGCCCTGACTCTTTCATACATTTATTTTTAATTTTTTTTTTGACATTTCAGCCTATTTTCTCTCAATCCTTTTCTTGACTTTGTGTATTGAATTGTAAGTACAGTCGTCAGCTTGGGGATTTTTTTTTTTCCGTGTAAACTATCAGTGACTTTGTCCCCAAGGGAACCCACAGGCCCTTAGCATCTCAACATCTTTCAAGCAGAGTGAGACATCTGTTAGCCCCACATTCCGAATACCCTCATGGTTCCAGAATGTTCCAGACACCTTCCCGGCTTACTCGGTTTGACTTCAGACTCACCACACAGTTGTTTCTGAGACTATTTTTTCTTTTCTTTTCTTTTTTTTTTTAGATTCAAACCACAAGGGTTTTTTGTGGTTGTTTGTTGGTTGGTCTTTTCTACCTTCTATTTGTATCCAGTATCTAAATCCAGACCCTGTGTAATAGGTGACTCTTTTCCCAAATACCCGGATGTACAAAGACGTTCTCCCCTTTGAGCTGAGGACCCGTTTTCCTGGATCACATGAAAGGGCAGATGAGTGGCAAGGGGGAGAAAAGGGCTCGTTTGGAATAAACACCACCTCTGTTCTCACAAGGAGTGTGGTACAGACATCATTGGCCTGGTTTGTTTTGGTTGGCGGAGTTGTTTTTCTCTGCAGATTTTTTTTTTCTTTCTTTTTCATTTCCCTTTCAATCTGGTAAAGCTCCTGCAAGTCCTCGGCCTGGGGAATGTCCGAGAAGGCTCTGCAGGATTGGAGGCCCGAGGCCCGAGGCTCTGCACCTGCTCCTCCCAGCCCCGCCCTCTGCCTTCTTGCCACACTCTGTTGGACCTAAGATTTACAGAATTCTTTCCTTCAAATTTTGTCACCATTTCCTGATTTTGCAAGAAATATTTAGGCTGCTACTGTGACTGTAGCAGGTGACAATCAGAAAAAGAATTTCATTCAAGGAACTTGTTGGCCCCTGGACTTTGAAGGCCACTGGCGTCTCTCAGGGCCTTTGGTGGCACTGACAGCCTCCCTCCCGTCCTGTTCTGTCTGCTTTGCCAGCTGTCCTCAGGATTATGTGGGTTTCCCCATCAGTGGCTCTTCACCCCCTCCCGAAATCATCTCGTGGACTCCCTGATATGTTCTCCCTGATTTGTTCTGGTTTTAGCTTTTCTTTTTAGGCAGTCCTGGGGACCAACCCCCAAACCCAAGGTCTCAGGTGAGCTAGGCAACTGGTGTACCACTGGGCTACGCCCCCACTTCTTAATTTTCTTTGGAGATAGGGTCTTGCTGTGTTGCCCGGGTCCACCCCACACTCCTGGTCCCCAGTGATCCCTCCTGCTTCAACCTCCCTGGTGGCTGGAGGCACCTGAGAGACGCCCTCACTGCACTTGGGGAAATAGTTTTTGCTCCTTTATAGGCAAGGAAGCTGAGGACCTCAGGAGACAAGCAACTTGCTAAAGATCACAGGGCTGTTGATGACAGAATCAGGGATGGTGCTGTCCTTCCCTGACCGGATCTCCCACTCCCCCACCAGTTCCCTCTGGGGTCCTTTCTCAAAAAATCCATGGTGTTCCAGTCCTCCTCTCAGGCTGTGCTTTGGTGGAGGCAGGACTCAAAAGGAGGATCCTCGCAAGCCTGCCCAGCCTCTGTCCCTCCTGTCCTGCTGGGTCTGCAATGCCTGGCCTGTGTTTTCCTGTCTTTGGTCACTCTTTGGAGGGACAAGGTCAAAGCCAACAACCAACAGAAAGGGCCTTGATCTTTCAGCTCTGAGCAAACCTTGGAGGTGGTGGTACTGGGGACATGCCAAGAGGGCTTTAGGGGGTGGCTGCCATCGCCTCCCTTTGAGAGTCTTCTGCCCAGGGTCCCCATGTCCCCCCTCTCCAGCTGCTCACCTTGGGAGCCCCCCTGTTCCTGCAGACTCATTGTTAACAAGTGGGGGGCTGATGGGTTCCCGGTTGCAGTGTTGCTCAAAGCTGACGCCTCCCCGCCCCACCCTGCCCTGCCCTGCCCCTCCCTCTCCCCTCCCATGCCTGCCCCCAGGTCGGCCATACCCCTCAGCCCCTCTGCAGCTGCACCTGGCTCAACATCCTCCACCCTGGCTCCGAGCCCCACCCGACCACCCAGATATAAATCCCCAGCTGGAAGGACCACAGGTAACTCACGTCCAGAATGCCCCAAACTGAAGCCACTGTCCCCGTTCCTGCTCAGATCAGCCTGTCCTCTGGGCCTCCGCTCAGGCTCCCAGTGAATGGACCTTAGAAATCCCCTTGGCATCTTCTTCCCTTCACACTGACATGCACTCCCTCCCAGGTCCCCTGGGTCCTCTGGGGGGTCTCCTTCAAGTCTCCCTCTCCGTGACTCTAGTGCCAGCCTATGTCCTCTGGGGCAGGTACTATGGCATATGGTCTCCCTGCCCGGATCTTCTCTGTAGAACCGACACAGAGTCCAAAGCCAGCTGGGTCCTGGGTATTCAGTGAACATTGATAGAAATAGAAAGAAATCCGTGGACCCTAAGCCAATGGATTTATTGGCACTTTCTCATAGAACACGTGTCAGGAGTCGGACAGACATGGGTTCACATCCTGATTGCCGCCCTCTGTTACTTGGGGTGTATTAGTGATCGGGGTGAATAGCCAAGGACTCTGAACCCAGGGGTCCAGAACCTGTGGTGGTGAGCAGGTGGGCTGCAGAGTCTGCCCGCCTGAATCCCTGCCCCATCTGTGCTACGTGCCACCTGTGAAGGTCTGGGCAGGTTCCTCACCTCTCTGAACATCAGCGTCCTCCTCTGTAAGGCAGGGATGATAACGTATCAACCTCAGAGGGTAAATTAGAGCATGTGCACAATGCCCACCGAAGCACTGACAGATGCTCAATACATGGAAGCTCCAGCCAGGCACGGTGGCACACGCCTGTAATCTCAGAGGCTGGGGAGGCTGAGGCAGGAGGATCGAGAGTTCAAAGCCAGCCTCAGCAGTGGCAAGGTACTAAGCAACTCAGCGAGACCCTGTCTCTAAACAGAATACAAAACAGGGCTGGGGATGTGGCTCAGTGGTCGAGTGCATTTCAGTTCAATCCCTGGTATATCACCCTCCCCCAAAAAATGTGAGTGCCAATTGGTATTACTCAGTAAGTATTGTTTCACAGGATGGAAAGTGACTTCGTCGAGAATTTCTGAAATTGGGTAGTGTATTTTCCCCAGTTTGTAACGACTTCACATCTTTTTGCTGACCTGTCAATGTTTAAGATGTCTAGAGTTTAAAAAAATAAAACAGCTTACTTTAGGAATCACGGCTTGGAACATTATTTCATTACTTAAACTCAGTGCTGACTCATCTGTCCCTTGGTAACTGAGTCTTTCTTTACCAATAACTTTAATTACATCAATCACTCATTCCAAAAACAGCTGAATAATGAAAACTCCTGGAGGTGACACTGTGGATTTCTGTCACACAACAAGGGACCTGTGGCAGAAGAACCTGTTTTCCTTTACTTCTTCTTTTTTTAAAAAATAGCATTCAGAACTTCAAACATGAGGACTATGTTTAGATTATATTATTTTTATCTTCTGTCCATCTAGCTGTGTATCTATGACTAGCAATCCTCTGTGCAGGAGGAAATGATGATTCATAACTTCTTGAATTTCTTTTTCATCTTTCGACATTGCTAATTCATAAGGCCCAAGTCTCTGCCTCTAGGGTTGAAGAAATGGTACTTGAGAATTGCAACAATTCCTTTGCTAAAAGCTGCTAATTGCATAGTTCAAGGGTTAAGGTGTTCCTGAAATGATTATTTTGTTATCAGTAATAACAGCTGCCTAATGAAGCTTTAGGCACATGCCAGGTGTATTAATTAATTTATTTTGGGGGGTACCAGGGATTGAATGTAGGGGTGCTTAACCACCGAGCCACATCCCCAGGACTTTTTTCTATTTTATTTAGAGACAGGGTCTCACTGAGTTACTTAGGGCCTCGCTAAGTTGCTGAGGCTGGCTTTGAACTCGCAATCCTCCTGCCTTAGCCTCCTGAGCTGCTGGGATTACAGGCGTGAGCCACCGCACCAGGCCCTGCCAGTTGTTGAACTAAAGTTAATACACACTCATCAAGCTCAATGCAACAGGCTCTGTTTTTCTCCCCTTTTACAGGTGAGGAAACTAAGGCACTGAAAGATTCACTGGGCTAAGTAGGTGTCAAGGCAAGATAAGAGCCCAGGAATGTCTGACTGTCATTTTCTGTGCTTAGACAGACCAGGAGGAGAGAGGCTGGCTGCTCTCACTGCTTCAGGCATTAGCTGTTTTTCTGGCTATTTATGGCTCGGATCGACCATGTGTGGAGTGAGGCGCTGCTAGTTGCTGAGCTTGAAATGTTATTTGGCTCTGCAGGGAAGGAGCAATCCCCAATATGGTGAGAGGCCCAGGGGGCTGCCAGGGCTGGGCACCACACAGAACCCACCCCAGAGTGTGCACGGCTCCTCCTGCCCTCCAGGCTCTGGTCTGCTAGCCCTGGACCATGACATCGGCCTCCAGTTCGGTTCTGTTTCCAGACTCTCCCTTCCTTGTTCCACCTATAGTTTTACCTTGTTGGCCAGGAGACAGTGGAGCTATAGAAGGTTGTAGAGCATGAGAGTGACAAAATGAAAGCCGCACTTCAAAAATCTGAAGTCCCAGCTGGGCGCAGTGATGTGCGCCTATAATCCTAGCTGCTCGGGAGGCTGAGGCAAGAGGATGGAGAGTTCAAAGCCAGCCTCAGCAAGGGCAAGGCACCAAGAAACTCAGTGAGACCCTGTCTTCAAATAAAATACAAAATGGGGCTGGGGATGTGGCTCAGTGGTTAAGTGCCCCAGAGTTCAATCCCTGGTACCCCTCCCAAAGAAAAACAAAACTAAAGTCCCTACTCTTCCGTGGGTCAAACACCTTTCTCAGTCTGACCTCCCTCTTCTGTGGAGGCTCGTGCCCTCAGCTCCTCCTGGGAGCCTTGTGCTGGGTCACCTCCAAGCCCTCTGCCCAGGCTGATTCTTCTGCCTCAGTGCCCTCCATCTCAGCCACCCTGCAGAGATTCTTCTAGAGCCACCCCCCTTGTGGCTCTGGGGAGTTTAGCCGCTGAGCAGGAGGCAGTGGTATACCAGACTCCAGGGTCAGGGAGATCCGGGTCTGCCTCTCACCTCTGCCACAGATCAGCTGTGTGACCTTGGGCAAGTAGCTCTCCCTCTCAGAGCCTCAGTTCCTCAGCAGTGAAGATGGTAGCACCCGAGTCCTCACACCAATGTTTGGATGAGTGTGAGTGTGTCCAGAGCCGTAGAGCTCACTCGTTCCAGAGTGAATATAGAGACGGGTTCAGGAATGTGCACCTGACCCAATCGGACCCAGTGAGCCCGAGACCTGGGATTTGTATTAAATATGAAGAGAAGGGGAAGCTTTCTTTTTCCACTGGACTTGAGCCCTGGGACTAGGAAACCTGAGGATGAAGTTTTCATGGCCCTGGGTTTTAGTCAGCTATTTCACTGCTGTGACTAAATGACCAGCACAACTCTAGAGGAGGGAAGGTTTGTTGAGGGCTCAGGGTTTTGGAGGTCTTACCCCATAGAGGCCGGCTCCATTCGTTGGGGCTCGAGGTGAGGCTGAGCATCATTGTGGGGGAGGGTGGTGGAGGGAAGCAGCTCACATCACAGTGATCCAGATAAAAAATATATACCCATAGCCTCGCCCCCATTCCCCCCTCCTCCAGCCACACCCACCTCTTCAATTGATCCCATCAGGGATTAGTTCACTGAGGGGGTTAAGACTCTTACAACCCAGTCATTCCTCCTCTGAACCTTCCTGCATTGTAACCTGTGAGCTTTTGGGGGACGCTTCACATCCGAACCATAACACCCCAGGACTGTGAAACCATGTATGAAATGACACAGCGAACCCCACCATCATGTGCATCCATGACAAGGGGACCCTCACCAGAATAAGATGCATTCCATGCTGCATAGTTATATCAAAATGGGTTCTGCTCTCATGTATGAGTACAAAATAATAATAATAATAATAAAAAACAAGAAAGAAAGCTGAGACAGAGTTCCAGTGGAAGGGAAGCGAGCTGGAAGATGAAAAGAGAGCAGTCGTTGGAAGCTTGGAGCTCTGCATTAGACTTTGCCCGAAGACAGCTGGGACTGCACCCGGCCTTTGGGTTTTGTGAGTCGACCTCCTCTTGTTTAAGTAGTGTGAGTTCCACCTTCTGTGATTTGCAATCCGAGAGTCCCAACTAGGTGAGATGGCTTCCAGATCCAGAGATCCTCGAGGAATAGATGTCAGAGCCGTTCACAGACATCCCAGTTTTCCCTTCCCTGGGCAGGTGGTAAGGTTGCACTTCATCACTCGTTCTGCACTTCATCACTCGTTCTGAGCAAGGCATGGCACGTGACGGTCATTGTCAACAAGATGTAAGTAGAAGTGATGCTGTCGCTTCTGGGTGGACTGTTTGAGGGTCAGTGTACAGTTCACCTTCTCTCTTTCCTTCCCATAATAATGTTGCAGATGGTGGAGGCTCCATCAGCCTGGGTCCCAGCTTGAGGACAACGTGAAGCACAGACCTCTGCTGACATTTGATGGATATGTACCGTGAGCCAGAAATAAACCTTTGTTGCTTTAAGCCGTTAAGATACTGGGTCATTTGTTATAGCGTCAAACCTTAACCTATCCTTTCTGATATGCTCATAACTCTTATTTCTTTCTCCTGATCTCTCTTCTCCTCCTCCTGCTCCTTCTCTTTTCCTTCTTTTTGTTCTTCTTCCTCCTTTCTCTCATCTTCCCTTTTCTTTTTCTTCTCCCTCCCTCTTGCTTCCCTCTCTCTCTCCTTGCTGACTTGCTCTGCCCAGCAGTCTTATAATTCTATTTCTTAACTTATCTCTGTCAACAGATCATTAAAAATCTTCCATGATTGCTCATCTCCTGCTTTCCCAGCAATATCCAAGTGGACATTGGCAGGAGATAACCAGCCTGCCCCAACAAAGCCGTGCCCCTGGCATCTTCACCAGTGCCAATCAATTACAGCTGTCAGTCATTCATCCTCCCAGCACGGGCCTCAGCAGGCCAACTTCCTAATCATATTATTGGATTCATAGGGCTCTGAGTTCTGGAATAAAGCCTTTCCAGAGATTCTCATTCATTATCTTAGGAAAATGAACAGTATTCTGAAGTTCGTGGCAAAGTATTTAAAACATAATGCTCTGCCAAGATCAAGCACGGACAACTAAAAACATCATATACATCACTTCTAGTCATTAATAAACAATTTTTACAGTTGATCAGTTAATTAAGGCAATGCACAAAATTGCACTGCTGGGGTCGGGGTTTGGAAATGACTAAGTTCTTTCAAAGGCAAAATGTAGAATAAATCACTCCTGAAGCTTGCATGTGAGCATCATTATCCGTCTATGCCACTCATGTTAGCACAGGGGTCTCAGATTCACCTGCCAGTGAAGGTCGGGCAGGCCATGTCCATGGGCAAAGCCAGCCAAAGGGAGTCATGGGACTACAGAGGACCTCACAGTGATCCCTCCAAGTTCTAGCTGATTATCCCCATGGGAGAAGGCAGACTCAAGGTTGCCAGTTTTTCCATTTTATTATTTATTGTTGTATTTATTTTTTGAAGTTCTGGGGATTGAACACAGGAGTGCTCTGCCACTGAGCTATATCCCAACCCTTTTTATTTATTAATTTTCAATTTTTTTTTTTTTGGAACTGGGGATTGAACTCAGGGGCACTCGGCCACCGAGCCACATCCGTAGCCCTATTTTGTATTTTATTTAGAGACAGGGTCTCACTGAGTTGCTTAGGGCCTCGCTAAGTTGCTGAGGCTGGCTTTGAACTCGCGATCCTCCTGCCTCAGCCTCCCAAGTCACTTGGATTACAGGTGTGCGCCACCACGCCCCGCTAATTTTCAAATTTTGAGACAAGTTCTTGCTACAATGCTGAGGGTCTCACTACATTATTGAGGCTGGCCTCCAACTTGCAATCCCTCTGCCTCAGTCTCCCAAGTTGCTGGGATTACCACCAAGCCTGACCCATTTTTCTTTCTTATATTTTTTAAGGGAAACTTGAAATTCACCTAAATGCCAACTATATCATATCATTTCCTATACAATACTATAAGTTCAAACTTGGTTGGCAATCATGGAATGTTTGATAGCACATAGCACAAGGTTCTTCCTATTATCTGTTCTTATTCTCTGTGATTTTTGTTTTCAGATTAGGAAACCAAGGCTCAGAAAGGCCAAGTGTGTTATTTAGAGGGGCACAGCCAGGGTCTGAACCCTGAGTCTACACCTGCAGACTCAACTGCTTTCTTGTTGTCCTATGATCCCCATAGTTTCCTTCTAGTGCCATAAGGGACACACAGGCTCTCTGTACACCAAGGATTCCTGCTCCCCTTTCCATGGGGAAGGTTGGTCATGGGAAGCAGCTATAAGCCAGGGGAGGCCTTTCCCAGCCTCCTCTGGATGAAGTCCTGTGCTTGGTTGGATGTGGTAGACGTGCTATTTGCCAGTTCCAGCCAACAGCAGGTATAACACAGGTGTGCCTCCCTCCCCGCCCCCAGCTTGCTGAAGAGGAACACAGCCCCCTGGAAATCGTGTGTTATAGATGAAATGAACCCTGAACTGCAAGATGCAATCAATCTGCCTTCCTGAATCGTCATTAGGAGAAAAACCACCTCTAATCAGGGGGATCTGTTTTGTACCTAACATCAGAGAGACTTTCCATCATATTTGAGTCATGAATATTTTGGGCATTGTTTGTTATAGCGGCTAGCATTACCTTAACCAATGCAAGTAGGAATGAGTTAAAAAACAAAAAAGAATCTGTTCCTTTTCCCTTTTAGATTGGCAGGGAGAATTTGTAATGAAGGATCCTCCATGTGAATGGATGGGTCTGGAATGAGAAAATGACTCAAATGGGGGTTGGTTTTTGGTGATGGGGGTGTCTTTGACCCACCCCCCAAGCCTGGCTGTAAAGAGGGCCTGGTTCATGTTTCAGCTGGAGGTGAACATACCATCCCTGAGCTCCCCGGAGGAACACAACAGACAAAACAAGCATTCGGCCTGTCTAGGCCACACACCCTCACCCAGATAGGAGTCAACACGTTTGGAAACATCAAAGACAGTGTGATATCTTAAGCATAAGGAGATTAACATTTACAAAGGTTTGCCCCTCGGCCTACTCCCAGGAATCCAGCAGACAGAGCCAGAAGGGACAATTAACACTCCCCATCCTCACTGGGGTCTTCTGGCATCTTGTATTAGAAGATTATTCTTTTGAGCTTTCTGCTAGATTGGGGGTGCAGGAGGCAAAGCCTGGTCTCAGATTTGAGCAAAAACACCTCAGGGAGATGCTGAGCATACTGAACACGTTGGCATGGGGTGAAGTCCTGGGCAGGATTTTGCCCTCATGAGGACAGTACATTGGCAGAGAGAGAGAGAGAAAAGGAGAGAGAGGCTTTGCCCACCATCTTCCTATAGCCAGGGAGGGCCCTTCCAAGCCAATCAGTCAGCACAAAAGGACAGAGGCAGTGGGGAGATGGGGAGGGCTGGGCACTGGCTTGTCTCTTTGAAGCGAGAGGCCAAGAACACCTTACCACCCTCCAAGGACCAGCAACAGTAGGCCATGGACGGGGACCAGAATCCCTTACAGCTGTTGGAAACCATACCCTATTCAGAGATAATTGGCAATTAGTTAAACAACTCCTGTTTAGAGCCTCCTACACCCCACCCTCCAGGACAGCTGTGTTTAGAAAGGGGCGGGGCGGGACTGCTTGGAAGTGTGGAAACCTGATCTTCAAGTCAATAAAGCAGAGCTGAGCTGCAGGGGCCAATGAGTTAGAGAATTTAAAAATAGGTCCAGGCGATGGAATCCCTTTCTAGAACCCCCGCTTTGTCCACTCTTTCTGTATAACTTAGTAGCCAAGAGCACCAAATTTCGGGTGGAGAGGCCTGCGTCTGAGCCTCTGCTCTGCCGCGCACCAGGTGTTGTGTGAAGCCGGGCAAGCGGCTCTGCCTCTCTAAGCCTCGGTTTTCTTATCTGTAAAATGGGGATGGCAGTAGTTATACTGTGAAGGTCTTAATGACATGGCGCCCGGGGCCTGGCGCAGAGGGAACTCATGGAAGTGTCCACCCTCAAGCGTTGTGTCTGTTCAAGCCCAGATTCCTTAGCCTGGCCCTCAAGGTCCTCGACAATTTATCTGTAAACTACTCTCCCCACATCCCACCCCCTACGATCTCACAGCCAAAAGCACCAATCAGTGGGACTTAGGATTGTCCCTAAGGTCCCCATCCACACCACCAGTCTAGGCCTTGGAAAGTGCCTCCTCCTGTGCCTTTGGTCACACAGTTTCCTCTGCCCAGAACACCTTTCTTCTCCTCTCAGCCTGCAATTCCTACCAGGTCTTCAAGGTCAGGCTCAAAGGCCACCACGAAGCCCCTCCTGGGAAGGGACTTATTTCTTCCTTATAAACCAGCTCAAGGTCGGGTGGCTGTCCCCTTTGTTTGATCTGCACTGTATTTTTTAAAAATTCAAAAACTACCACAATTTTTTTTTTCTTTTTGATTTTCCGGTTTTCTTACTGGAGTCAGAAGACCTGGCAATCCTGGCCCCGCCTCCAGGACAGTCGTTGGGGATGGCTAACTGCTGCCCCCTACAGGTGGGGCCGGCCTTCTGATGCTTCCTGGGTTGGATGGCCTCCCCTCCCGAGCCCCGCCAACTGAGGCCCTCCTCCCATCCCCTTCTTCTCCCTCTCCTCCTCTCCCTCCCCTTCTTCCTCCTTCTGCTCCTCACCTCACCCGACTCCATTTTTGGTAGGTACTATTTCTTATTTTCGACCTCATGTTGAACTTACTGATGTTTCGAGACATCTTAATCTCTGCTACCAGGAGGCCTTTGACAACCCAACTCTTATTTATCTGTGAAACCCGAAGAACTTGACCCAGAATCTAGTTGCAGAGAGGAAATGAGCAGGGTCTCTGCATGCACAAGAATGGCACCCCTGGAGTTGTGCAATCCCATCCTGTAAGTGAATGAACGAGCGAATGATAAACATGTGCACCTATGGAGCACCTACTGTATGCCCGGCTCTGACCCAGGTCCATCACAGATATTCACTTATTTATAAAATAGATGAACGCTTGATTCTCAGTTCAGGACTGGTGACCTCTCCTCTCTGAGAGGCAGGAACGCTTTTTCCCAGTCCTGATCCCCAGCTGGTTTGAAGGCTCTTTCTCAGTGCTGGCTCTTGGCGTCAATAAGATTGAAGTGGAGCAGCCCATGGAAGACTGGGATTGCTCAATTCCATAAAGTTGTCAAGAGCTGCCCCAGCCCCCAGTGAAACCCCCAGAGCAGTAGGCTGAGGCCACCGCACCTGCAGACTAGACTGTCTACTTGATTTCCCTCCAATGTCACTTACATCTTCGTGCCTCTGTCAGAATCTCATTCCCTGGGGAATGGGCACACATAGTTGCACCAATCTTTTGTGTATGCATTTAGAGCTCTAAAATATTTTCTCATTCATTATCTATTTCAATCTTGAAGAATTACCCAGTTCTCCCTTCTCCTCCCATCTCCACCATGAAGCAGAGAAGGTGTGCATTACTTTATACCCATTTTACAGATGAGGAAACTGAGTCCGAATGGAGGAAAGGATTGGCTCTAGGTCATGCGAAAGGTGGAGATTATAACTTGGACTTCTGGATCAATTTTTTTTTTAATGATTTGTTGCCAAAATTCACGCAGGTGTAGAAAACAAACCAATCTGTTGGCCACCACTGTGATGGCAACAGAGAGGAGGACATGGTGGTGGTGCAGATGAGGGCAATGGCAGGAAGGTGCTGGGAGGGGACGCTTGGTTAGAGGGAGCTGGGGAGGACCCCAGGGAGGGACTTGGGGCAGGGACAGAGGAGGGCAGAGGAACACGCGTTTAGCCAGGCTACCTCGGGCAACCGCCTCAACCTCTCTGTCCCTCTCTGTCATCTGTGGACAGGGCTCCCACCTGCCCCCACACCCTGAGGCGCTGGTGAAGGTGAGCAGAGATGCCACACAGAAAGGGCTCTGGGCTCTACCACCATTATGCCAATCAGCTACTTTGGTCTCCTGGGTGCACATGGAGGGAAGGGAACAGGCTTGTCTCTGGTCACAGGGTAAATGGAGCACAGAGAATGGGTCTCCTGAATTCCAGCGGACTGGTCTTTGAACACCTCACTAGGGTGGGTGTTCTGGGGGCCCCTGAGCAAGGAAGCCCACTCCCCAGCAAACCCATGTACTGTCCTCCCTAGCCGTAGGTGGCCTTTGGCAAAATGCCTGTGGGTCCAAAGCGTGATCAGGGTGCCCAGCAGGAGATGGCCCGAATGCTCCCTTCAGATATGTGTCCCTTGTCCCTAGGCTGGGTTCCGATGCATCCCTGGATCACCTGGAAGGTCCCAGGACTACAGGCAGCCCCTGCAGCTCAGCCTCCCTCTGGGCTTCCAGAGTGGGTAGCTGCGGACTTCTCCCCCTCCCGCCTTATAAAGGCCCAGGTCCTAAGCCTGCTGCCCCCTCCCCAAGTTCAACAGCACCCCCACCTCTGAGGCTGAGAAAAGCCAACCATCGCAAAGCCATCAACAAACACAGTAGAAATTAGAGCGAGGAAGAGAGGCAGATGCATAATTTATGGCCTGGCGGAGCGTGAGTGACAGGCAGCGGCGGGAGGCCTCGGCACCTCATCGATCCTTTCAAAAAACCAGAGGAAGGACCTCGTGCTGAGGGCCAGGGGAGGCGTGCAGGGTGCGGGCGGGGGCTAGGCCATTAAGGACGCAGTGCGACCCGGCCAGCTGCTGGGGGTGGGCTGGGGCTCGGGCAGGTGGGGTCTCGATCGATCGATGACACCGTGTCAAAACATTACGTGCATGCTCTGGCTCTTAAGCCAAATGTGCGTGATATTTTTTAAAAGCATCGATTCAGGATGGATCAATGGAAATCGAGGCATATTTTTTCCCCTGTGCAAAAAGGGGGTAATAACACTTCGCAGAGACACCGCAGGGGTGACGCGATAAACGTTCTGTGAGGAGCGCCTGTTCCCTGGCAGGCCACCAGAAGGATCTAGGAAGCAGGGTAAAGGGCTCCCCTCATTTCCTTCCCTTGCAGAACCAAGTCCCCCACTACAGCCAAGGGTGGGGCCCCACCCAAGTGCACAGCTCTGCGGTCCCCAGGACGCCCCCGTGGTCTCCCTTTCCCCAGCGCCCTAGCAAGACCTGCTGGCTCCGCCTCCCACCTGCCCCCAGGGCCAGCCCCGCCCCAGTGGTGCCCACCCAGCTGTCCATCCTCCCATCCGTCCTGGGCGCCATCCCACCCTGTCTCACCCCGGGACCCTTCAGGGCGGTTGGCACTGTTTATGCTTCTGTTGCCCCAGGCTTTGGTCGTGGCCATAGTTTCTCTCTAGAACGGGAGTTACCAGAGGGCAGCTCCTTGCTGTATTTCCAGAATTTCAAACAGCAGACTCAGTGCTCAGGAAAGGTTTGTTGGAGGGAGAGAGAGAGGAGACACACCAAGGAGGAGCCACAACACCAGGGTTCCTCCTGGTCAGCTGTGGCTATTAAGTGGACAGAGGGGCCACCAGTCCAGATCCACGAAGAATTGGCTGTGCCTGTTCTTCTCTAGCCCCGAACCCTGATGCTGAATTCAGAGCCCTGGAGCAAAGTGGCTTTCTCTCTCCTGGGGGGACAAGTCCACCTCTCCGCCGATTCCAGTGGACCGTGTGTAACATCAGAAGCCACAATCCCCTCCCCAGAGCAGCCACTCCCGCTGCTGGGTGGGGTCCTAACTAGGCAAGGTGGTCCCCTTCTTCCTGGAGTCCAGGAGGAGAGCAGACACCCCTGCCTAAAAACAGACAGAAGACTGCAGACTTGGCTGGGCACTCAGGGGGGTCCTGGGCCCTGCCATCCCAGTTGCTGGGGTCTGGTGCCCATGAGGCTCAGAGTTTCTCTGATGCCCTTCCTGGAACCCCAAGTCAGACACGAGGAGGCCGGGGTGGGTGAGAGGACACCCATCCTGGGAAAAGATGGGGCCAGAATCATTTTATCTGGCTGGTGCTCAAAATGACAATTTTTAAAT
>JAJEJO010000366.1:940688-969709 GCA_020662805.1 Glaucomys volans
TCACTTCATCACTGACTGGGATCAGGGAGGCACAGAGGGATGGGGCAGAAACCTGGGGGAGGGGAAGAGGAAGACAAGCTTGCTCAAAGTGCTTCTCTCTCCTCTCACTCTTCCCCTGCAATCACTTCAATATGTCTCTTCTCCCCTCCTCTCCAACCGCACTCCCCCTCCTGCCCCTCCGCTCCAGCCTGCGTCTTTCTGTTGGAGAAGCCCCCTCCCTCTTCTTCCCGCTCCCTCCGACGGGCCCCCTGCCTGGCTGGCAGGCAGAGCTGACCCCTAATGGCTTCTGACAGTGGGATCACCCCTGCGCAGAGCAAGGTGCCCGCCTTCCCAATCAGCAACCTTCTCTCCTGGGCGCGCCCTGGGGTTTCTATTAGCGAGATTCTACCTGATTCCACAGGCTGCCATCTGCTCACCCAGCCCCTGGGGGCACATCTCATTCCAGGGCCTCAGTGTCCCAGCTGAGGGTGTCTCCCGACCCCTGGTGGGGGCTGCATCCGGGGGCACTCAGCTATTCTCCTTGGGCCATTGGGAGGCAGGGAGGTGGATGCTTCTCCAGACGCCCTCCACCATAGCCAGATGCTGTTTCTGCCGTGCTCAGTGCCCCTCAGGCCTAAAGAAAGCCCTCGCCTAGAAGAGCAGGCAGGAAACCCCAAGGGCTCTGAAGCCACTCTGCCACTTAACCAGCTGTGTGATCTCAGGCACACGACCAAACCTCTCTATGCCTTGGTTTCCTCATCTGTATAATGGGGTCCTCCCTGGGCCTCGGTTTCCTCATCTACATAATGGAGGTGAGTCATTCTGCTTCACAGGGTTCGTGTAAAGGTTACATGAGCTGATACAAATCACTCGGGACTGACTCACAAGCACACATTTAATGCCAGCCGTGGTCGGGGGCTACCATCTCAAGTCTCCACTCCTGGGCTCAGGCCTGTGGGGTCCAGAGGTGTCGAATCAGGAGCTGAACTCCACCAGAACAAGCCTGCAGCTTCCTCCTTGGGCACATCACGGTCCCTTGTTGAATCTCAATTTCATTCTCTGTACAGGCAGGTCCTGAGAGTGTCCCTGCGCCAGGAGTGTGAAGAGGAAGTGAGTGAATGTCTGTTAAGAGCAGACTCTAAAGCCTCAGGCCTGTGAGTTCAAGTCCCGGCTCTTCCACTTATTGGATGTGTGACCTTGACCAAGTTGCTTAACCTCTCTGTGCCCGTCCGGATACCTCATCTACCTGTGATACTGCCACGGCCACATCTAAGGGTTGTTGGGAGAGTGAAATCTGTTCATTTGAGTCAAGTGCTCAGGACAGCAGGGTGCAGAGGAGCAGCGGGGCAAGGGTTGTCTATCACTGTCCTGCGAGTGTCACAGATGGTGTCTGCAAAGTGTTTCCTCACCTGCCTCCCTCTCTAAAGATTTCTTTCCTTCTCCTTACTCTCTTCCTGTTGGGTGGCTCAGGGCAGAAGTTCCTCATTTCTAACCACAATCCAAATCCTCTGACAGGCTTGGGTTAGCCAGTCAGTTCTGGAGTCAGGAAGAGCAGTGATAGGCTGGAGAAGGTGACAGGCGCTGAGACCCCCAGTGCTGGTGCTTGGGGCCTGGTGTTGGCAAGGCCTCTGGGCTCCTTTGGCCTCAGTGTTCTCACCTGTGCAGTGGGGGCGCCTCCTTCTCCGCTTCCCATGTTACCTAGAGTGCAGGTAACCAGCGAGAAGAGGGCTTAGGAAAATCACCCCGAAGCCCAGAGCTGTCCACTCAGTCTGGGTTGAGCCAGGGGCAAGAAAGCGTCCTGGGGGCTCCATGTGAGTGAGGGCACAGGGGCAGCACGGACAGGGGCAGGCAGCCTGCCTCGGAAGGTGGCTCCCTCCTGAAGGTGTCACCGTCTACACTGGCTCTCCATCCTCGGCGGCCCACGAGGCAGGCCCTTCCCCTTGCCCACCTGCTGCTCCCAGAGCTCTCCCTCCCTGACACTTTAACCTGCACCAGGTCCTCCCTGCCCGGCTGCTGGGTCCTCTCGCAACAGCTGTGCCAGCTGGGCACTTGCCTGTTGGCACGCAGGTCCATGTCTGACCAGCGAGGAGCTCCCTGGCCTGGCATGGAGCTGTGGACACAGCTGGAGGTGGTATCCCAAGGACAGCAGGGCGACTGGCGCAGCCGGGTGGGGTCCCAGGAGTGTCCACCTGGGGGAGCCCCCAGCTGCCTGCCACCTGTGTCCCCACAGGGCTCTGGACACCCAGCTCCTCTGAGCGGGGCTCTGAAGCTGCCCCTTTGCCTGTGCCTCGGGGCTGCTGTGGAGAGAAGGCCAAGGCCCGTCGACTCTCTCGGCTGGTTAAGGTCAGTCAAGCCGTGTGCAGTCTTGGGGTACATGGCCTTGCCCATGTCCCTGAGCCCCAGTGTTCCCATCTGTGAAGTGGACACAGTCACAGTGCCCTCCTATGGCCGTCGGGAGAATTAAATGAGATAATGCGCCAAAGAGCGGGGGCATCCAGGGTCCCTGTGGTGAAGCTGTTCTTTATCCTGATGGCCCAGCAAGAGCAGCACTCCCTGGCGGGAGGCAGGGTGGAGAACATGGGGGCGTTTTTTTTTTTTTCCTCAGCTCAGTGCTCTGTTGTAGACAGGGTTGCTGTCAGGAGACAATGTGTCTGTCCCCCACTTGTGTGTGGCCTCACTCCCCACCAAAACCAGAGGCCTCAACGCTCTCCATGGGCCTCTCCCTCTGACACCCTGAGGCTCAGCTCTGACACCCATCCCTGGGGGTCAGGTAGCTTTGCCACAAACCACAGAAAGTTGCTCAGTCCTTTGTGGGCAGAGGGTCGTCTGTGGGCTTGGGGTGACCCAGGGTACCTTCCTTAGCTCCTGTGTAGCCAAGTCCAAAGCTTGGGCACTTAAGTGGAAGAAACTGGCCAAGAATCAATGGTTCCCATCGCTTGGAAGACAGCTTAGCCAACACACCTGGCAGCCATCCTCCCAGACGCCACATCTCCAGGGCACTCTATGTTCCCTGCCTGGCACAAAATGACTTCCTGCCTTGTCTTTGAAACAGATTTTTTTTCATTTTGTAGATGAGGAAACTGTGGATGGTGAGGTCAAGTGGATCGTCCAAGGTCACACCGCAGATCCACTCTCTGCTCCATCTCTTCACTGCCTCCCCCTGGTCAAAGCCACCACCATCTCTCTCCCGACTGGCCTCCTGGCCTCCACAACTGCCACCTCTAACCCATCTTCCACCGAGAAGCTTGAGTGATCTTTAAAATAAATCAAAATGCCGGACCTTGTGCGTCCCAGGCTCTGTCCTGGGTGCTGGAGACGCAGCGCAGTGTTGTGTTGGAGGGCTGTGGCTTCCTGCCTCTCCTGGGAGGAAGTTCCAAGTACAGGGCTGAGGCTGGCTGAGTGGCAGAGCATGTGCTTAGCACGTGCAAGGCCTGGTTCAATCCCCAGCACCCCTTCCCCCAAAACTAAAGCACTGAGTGTGGTGGTTGGAGGGACAGAGGGAGCGATCTGCAGAGAGATGGGCAGCAGGATGCTCATTGTCTGCAGAGAGTGTAAAAAATAAAAATAAAAATGAAGGAACCAACTCAACATTTCTCTTCATCATGGCCACATGCCAGCAATTCTAGACAATCCCATGCAGTGGCTGCCCCTGGTGTGGGATCCTTCGGTCACATCTGCCTCAATAACAGAGCAGTTAGGAGACTCAACTTTCAGCCTCTTAGGGAACAGCATCAGTCAACCAACCTGGCATCTGGGGACAACCAAACAGTAAAGTGGACTGTCCAGAGTCACCCAGCTAAGACCCAACCTGATCAATGTGCATCAGCAACTTGGGACAATGTCAGTAATAAAAGAGTCCTGCCTACTTGACCTGCAGGTGAGTGGCCATATGATTCATGACCCATCCTGGGATGCTTTGGAGACTGAAAGGGGTGCGATTCATAATTGTGTGCAGTAGGTCACCTACTGTCCCATGTGGGCAAGAGGTGCCATCTGAGCTAGCTAATGCTCTACCGCTGAGACTATGGGAGGAACCAGCCCCTACCCACCTCTCGAACCTAAAGTCTCAACGGTTTCTACTTCATCTAACAACAGGTCCACTCTCCACTCCACAAATATTCCATTCCAAGCTTCTTTTTCCCTAAGACTTGAAGGACGAGACTTCTCTAGGGCTGGGGACAGGACATGACAGCCAGAGGGAGCATCACGTCTCAGGGCTTTGGATTC
Source organism: Glaucomys volans (assembly GCA_020662805.1). NCBI lineage: Eukaryota > Metazoa > Chordata > Mammalia > Rodentia > Sciuridae > Glaucomys > Glaucomys volans. Next base: position 944,895 of record JAJEJO010000366.1, read on the forward strand.
TTTTTGTGGTCCTCATTCTGGATCTGCAGACCATGGGAACTCCATAGGGTCTGGGTGGAAATGTCACGTGCTCAGAGAGGCCCTCCCCATCCCAAGCCCCAAGGAGAAGTCTTTTCCCTCACGTCGTTCATTACAGGTGTGGTTATTGTCTTATGACCCTCTCTCCCAGCAGGCCCTGCACTGCACGATGTCGGAGCTGTGTCTGATTTGATCAAGGTGCACCCCCAACACCCACCACAGTCCCTGGCCCACAGTGAGCACCCAGGCATGCACTCACTAAATATCGATCAGACAGATGGAAGCATGGCGGAGTGGAGACCCGCATCTTGAAGGCCACGCTCTTTCCATTACCCCATCCCAAGACTTCCATCCCTGTTGGAAAAGCAGATTATATCAGAGCAAGACAGCCTCCTTATCAGAGAAGGCCAAGGCCAAGATCAGTGGGAAAGGATCAGGTCGAAGCAAGGAATCCAGATGTGCAAATTCCCTTCGATGAGGCAGATGTGACTCAAGGATTCCACGCCAGGAGTAACCAGTGCGTCTGATTGCTCGTTTCCATTAAAGGAATTGTAGCAGGTGCAAAAACCGGAGATTATCCCAAGAATTAAGATATGAAAAGCATGTTAGATCACTAAACTCCAATTAGGGAAATTAAATCTTGCACACTCCCCCTCCTGATGCAATATTGGGAGCTTGCATTAGCTCTGGCTCCGGTTCTAATAAAATTAGAGAATAACACTTTAATTGAATTGTGCTTAAAAGGATCATGCTGACAAATTTGATTGTATCTGGCCAGGATGCACACCTTCCCCAGCAATCATTAAATCCAATGAAATGCCAGTCTCCGGATCTTGACAGTTTTCTGAAACAATCTGTGAACCGTGCTGTATCTTGGAATATCTAATCAATTTAGAGCTGCCTCATTAGGACTTGGCTGCTAACGGATACTTAAAAATCAAAGCAAATTACTGCACTCCATGGATAACTAGCTAATCATATCGATACAACATGGCTGGATTGTGTTGCAACAATTCATTTCCTTTTTAAGAAGCCACTGTCACCTATAATTTAGGGATTGAGATTCATAAGCCCTAGGCAAACAGCTCCAATGTCAAGGATTTTCCTCAGACTGGGACCAATTGGGTGCATGCCCCCCACCCCAGTTAATGGGGGTAAGCCTGCACCAATTCCCATCATTTATGCCCTACCTATTCCCTGAGCTCATTCCTGGATATTGAGCTCAAGACCCTATTGTATAAATGAAGGATTGGGGACTCAGAGATGGGTAGCATCTTTCCTAGGATCACACAGCAAATTAGTGGCAAAGCCAGGATTTGGTCCTTTTTGACATTACATCATATTTTCTATTCTAATTTTAATATCAATTTAAAATAGTGATTATTCTTTGGCTGATAGTTTAATTGGGTCTTATTTTAATATTCTTACTAATAATGAACTTATTCTATTTTTACGATAGGAGGACCTACCATCATAATTATGATTTTAATAGCCTATACTTATATAAAACTTATAAGAAATATAATTTGTTTAATTGCCTCAATATCCCTAGAGGTGTTTCTGTGATAATTGTGGCAGGCATGGATGTCGTCCATCAGAGACTTCCTGTTTCCCCAGTAGGACTGCCTTTCCTGGTCCCTGTGGTTGGCTGAGCTAGGAGACTCCTTCCAGCCATGGGTCACGTTACAGGCCAGAACATTTAATCGCTGGCTCGAGATCTCTGCCATTCTTTTTTCCCCTCAGTTTCATCCACTTGAGTCTCTGGCTGCTCCAGACGGAAAGCGGAGTGTTACAGTTTAGGTCTGGAAGGTTCCCAGAGGCCCCTGTGCTAAAGGCTTGGTTCCCTGCTTGGTGCTCTTGGGAGGTGGTTGAAGCTTTCAGAGACAGGGCCTAGGGGCAGGTGGGGCCTAGTCATTGGGGATGTACCCTTGAAGGGGCTACAGGGAGCCCAGTCCCTCTTCTTCCTCCCGTTTTTCCATCCCAGCCTCAAGATGAGGAGTTTTATCTCTTTGCCCTGCCTGTCAGCCCAAACTGACTTCAGAATGACTCTTCTAAAACTATGAGCCAAAATAAAATGTTTCACTTTACCAATTGATGATCTCAGGTATTTGTTTAAACAAATGGAAAGCTGACTACACACGAAGACTCCTGATTGACCCACGACAGACACACAATGTGAGTGAGAAATAACCTGTGTTGTTGGAAACCACTGAGATTCGGGGTTTGTTTGTTATTACAGCATAACCTGGCTTGTCCTGACTAGCGGAGTAATCACTTTCATTTAACAGATAAGGAAACACAAACATCCAGAGGTTAAGTGAATACAGCCATGTCACATTCAGACACTGGCAATAAATTTTACAGTCCAGAGCTCACCGTGAAAGGTGAGAGCCAAGAACTGCTTTGCAGAGACTCGTGTCAGGCCTCCTCAGACCACTCACCCCATCGCCCAGTTCATGCCTGGGCAGATCCACTTGTTCCTCTGCTCTTTATAGGCATCTGAACCAGTGGATTCTCTGAGGAAGTCCCTTTGATGTCCTCAGGAATAAACACCGTCAGGCAGGTGTTTTATGAGAGCCAGGCTGTACCAATGGGACTGACTCTGGTGGAGAACTTCCAGTAGAGCCAAGACCTGGACAGGAAGCTACATTTAGCAAGGACCTTTCTGTGCTCCCCGCAGCCCAGGCCTGAGTCAGCAGCTGCGGATATTAGGGTAAGGAAGACTCTGTAGTTATGCTCTCTGGAGAGGGCGCCTTGGGGATCTCCAGAGTGTTGGCCACTTGCAATTCCAGGAGCAGTTTTAGGGGTGGGGCTGGAGGGAGGGAACCTGAGCCCCCTCAGACCTAGAAGAGTGTAGGAGAAAGTTTGCAAAAATTGTATACAGTTTCAGGAAATGCATACCCTCCGCTAGCCATCCCTGAGTCGGTTAAGACAATAATTGCAGACCTTCTCAGCCCAGAGAAGGGGCAGGATGGCGGGGGCTGCTATTATCCTGTTCTGTCAGGCACGACAGCTTGTTTACGGGAGCGATGGGGACTGAGGAGTGATTGTCTGGTGGCTGCAGGGGTAGGGGCTGCTCCCCTCCCACTGCGGGCTCTTGGACCCCAGGCTGGCCTAGTGCCCTTTCCAGGATGCTCAGGGGAGCAGCTGCTGGGGCGTGGGCAGCTCCCAGCTGCCATTACCTGCTCTGGTTCATGCCAACCTACCACAGGCCCAGGGAGGACCGGGGCTGCCCAGGATGCTTTGTCAGACTGCACTGGGTTCAAGTCCTGGGCCTCTGCTCACCTGCGACAGCCTCAGCCTTCCTGTTTTAAAGTAAGGGTCGCACTAGATTAGAGTTTCTCAGGTTTCCATCGTGTATCCAACCCTTTGAAGGGGCGAGTGGGTGTGTGCTTCTTGTGTATGACAACATGTTACCCAGAGTGGCTTTGTTTTACGGTGACTTCAGTGTTCATATGTCTGAAGATGAGGGCAGCAAATTTAAGGAGAAAATATATTAATGAAACGATATTGAGTGGCTTCTAGCTTCTCCCCGAAGACCAGAGGGAACAAAGATGGAGGCTTTGGAATATCAAATAAATGGCGAAACCAGTCCTGCAGAGCCCGGTGGGGGGCCACTGCCGGGACAGGTGCTAGACCTGCTCCCACTCAGGCTGCACCCCAGAGGCTGCTGCTTGGACCTGTAGACCCCACAGTGCCAACCCCCCAAAGAAGCTCCATATAATTTCTCTTCTCTTTTCTATCACAGGTATCTTACCAAATTCTCATGAAAGTGCATCTGATTGGTGGACCCTGATCATGTGATGGTTCTCTAGATGCAGGAAAACTTGGGAAAGCAAATTCCTGGAACTCTCAGCCTTTCCTTTAGGAAGTAGACTTTGATCAATAAGATGGAGACAGCAGCCACAGGAGGAGAGCTGAAATCCGGCATGACCAATGCTTAGTCAGTGTCCCCCACGATTGTACTACAAACTTAGAAGTCGCTCACGGCCCTCAGAAAACTGTCAAACACAGATACATTGATGAATTAATTATAAATTGAGTTTGAAAAGCTGTGACATCCAAACTTAAAAATATTTATTTAAGATGAATAACATCATTTTGACAAAATCTAATTTCCACTTGAAAGGAGAATTTGGTGCTGACTGCTCTACCCATGTTCTTTGGAGCTGGAAACATCCCATGATGTCTCTGTCTGTTGGTCCTCCTCTGTCACTAAGGCATCTTTCATATGAGAGTGTATCTGTTCTTTTCTCCTTTGCTCTCCATGATGATACCGTGCTTCTTGAAACCGATATGATCGTAACCCCCCAGTGGATGTGACATTGGAAAGTATAACACCTCCCCATTATACAGTGGTTATCACCGCATCCTAAAATATTCTTAGTAATGCACTGAAAGCTCTTGACAGTCTCCAACGTCCTCTAGGACATAAGGGATTCTCTCAGACGCTCCCCTTGAAGTTCAATATGGAAGACATTAACCCAGTTCTCTTCCCCTTCCACCCATACAGGGGAATTGCATTTCCTTTTCTCCTGCAAGGAAAACATGGCTTTGTAACTTACCAAGACTCACAGTCAGTGTGTCAGTTTTGGTGCAAGCTCTTCAAAGATAATTCATGATTCTCATTTTCCCCTTTACCCTGCCATGATGGCCAGTGACATTCCAGGTGGTACCTCTGCCAGCCTGTGGGAATGAAGATGTCATAGAGCAGAGTCCCTGCTAAGGTGTGATGACATGCAGAATGAACGTGTGCATAAATCTTTCTTATTTTGAACCACTGAGATTCTGAAGCTCTTTGTTATGCAGCATGACCTAGCCTGTCCTGACCGATACACTTAGGTATTAGATAGGGCTTAAAATTGAAGTTTCCTCCTTTTAACTCAACAAAGTATTCTGTCGTAGAGTGTTTGCTCAAATTCATACAGCTTGAAGGATTTAGATAAGGACTTGAATCCCAGGTTGTCACTACAAACTGTGCTTTTCCAGTAGTTGTCAGAGCTGAGAAGACAGAGTCCCCGGAACCAGCTAGCAGGGCTCACAGAAACCCTAGTGTGTCCTGGTGGCTGGGGTACAGGTTTCAGAGCCCGCTGTGTAAGAGACCATTCTGAGGGCCACTCCAGAGTTTCCCAACCTACAGCGAGGCTTTTTGAATCTTTATATTTAAAAGTCGTGGTTCTCAAATTCCCCCCAACAGCCCGGGAGGTCGAAAAGATGATACGTGTATTTGGAACCGTTGAGTTTCTATTCCAATAAGTAGTCAGAGACCATGACCCTGCTCGTGAGCGGACTGTGTGTCCCTGTGTCTGTGGGTGGCCGTGAGGGCTGCAACCACCTTCACTCAAGAAATTCCCATCTGACCTGGTGGCAGATAATGTGGTCACTAGGACAGGTGGCTCAAGGAAAGCTCCAGCATGGTCCCAGTCTTACCCTGCAGGCAAAGATGGCATATTTTAAAATTTCTTTCTCCTTTTTTTTTTCTTTGCTTTCCGCCTTTTTATTGGTGCATTACAATCGTGCCCAATGATGGAAGGTGGCATGTCTTACCCAGTATTTTCTCCAAGTGAAGCAGCATTGATGGGAGCTCAGAGCTCAATTTTAGTCCTGTATCTTGAGAACAAGTGTTTCCTGCAGGTTCCTGACCATTTCCAACTTGGGGCTTCTTGACAAGTCATCTGGGCTGACACCAGGTACATGAATGTCACAACTCTCTAGAAAAACAGAACCAATACTCCGATGTCTGTCTACCTGTTTCTATCCATCTATCAATTTTAAGAAAGTATTTAAGAAATTGGATCCCACGTCTCCAATTCTGAGGGCCCAGCAGGTCTCAGTCCACAGGCCAAGCTAGCTGGCAGGAGGTAGAGCTGAAAGTCAAGGCCACAATCTTGAGTCTAAAGGCTGAAAAATCAGGAGGGGTTTTTACGCTGCAATCTGGAGCCAGAATTCTTTCCTTGGGAAACCTCAGTCTTCCTCTTGGTCTTCCAACCCACTGAAAGGGCCACATTTTGTAAAGGCAGACCTTCCTTAGTCAATGTTAACTGGTTGTAAATGTTAATCACATCTTAGAAATATCGGTTTGTGTTTTTTTTTTTTGCGATGCTGGGGATTGAACCCAGGGCCTTGTGCTTGCAAGGCTGGCACTCTACCCGCTGAGCTATATCCCCAGCCCTAGAAATATCTTTATAGCAACCTCTAGACTAGCCTGTGACCCAACAGTGGGTCACTATAGTTTAGCCAAATTGACACATGAAATCAGCCATCGTTTGGGGTTTGCTTCTAAGAACATGGAGGCTGGTCGAGGCCCCAGAGGCCGTGAGCATCCCAGAGGATTTCCTCTCTGAGGTCTCCAGGTGCCGAGACCCAACGGCAGTGAGGGGCTCTCCTGACAGGTGAGCACTGTTGTAAGGGTCAAAATAAGGACGCCAGAGAGGATCTGTGGAGGTGTCTGCTGACCCACACGCCTTCATCTGGCTGTCAGAGCAGTCCTGTGCCACGGGACTGTGGTCACTCCGCTTTCCAGATGGGAAACTGGGGCATGGAGCACCGCGTGAGGTCAGAGTCAGGGATTGGAGCCCAGATCCTCCTGCTCCTTCTCCTGAACGTCCTCTGTAGTTCCCACGGAGGGGATCACGGCTACTTTCTTCATCACGGAGCCAGAAACCACACTAGCATGGGGGCCCACGCTCTTCCTGCCTCTGTGCTACCAGGACCTGCGGGTCCAGGGACCCCGCCAGCAGGCTCGTGCTTGTCAGCATCTGGTTGAAGAGACCCTCCAGAGCCGTGAGCTCGTCACTTGTACATCCTCTCACTCATAGAGACACATTTGCTCAGTGTCCACTCTGCGCTCGGTGCTGAGGATAAAATAAAGAAAAATAATGTGGACTGTGACCTGTGGCGGTGCTGCTGCTGCACGGTGATGTGACTGACGGTCCAGCTCTCGGATGGGCTCAGGGCAAGTCCAGCACCTCCCTTGCTGTAGATGTGATGCTCCTATACATGCAACCCATGCTCACGGATCTCCTGCCACTCGGTGATTCCATGGCCGTGCTGCCCTTGGCCACGTGCAATGGTGACTATGGGCAGCACCCACACCCGAGCACCGGATGCTTCCGTGTCTGTGAGTCAGAGCATGTCGGGTCCTGCGCCGTGGCTGGGTGGGGAGCTGAGCATTCTGTTTTTCTCTCGCCCTCGAGGTCCTGTGTGCCTGTGGTCAGGGCATGCACGTCACTGGCTGCTGGTGGCAGGGGCGACTGTGTGTGTCCCCTCAGTGGGAGAAGGTTCTCCTCCAGCCCTGCCTCTGTTAGACCCACTCAAGAAGAGAAGCAAGGTGGCGGCACCTTCCTCCAGCCATGCCACTCCATTGGTCTCTGCCAGACCAAAGGCTCGGGTGACAGTGAGTGGCCAGGATTCTCAGAAAGCACACGGTGGAGCACACAGGGTGGGAGCTGGCCTAGTCACTGCAGAGCCATGGCCTTATGAGATGGCCCCTTCTCCACCCCACAGAACCACGATGATGCTTCTCTCTTGAATTATCTCTTTTTAAAAAATTTATCTATTTATTCATCGTACACTTTCACGTGTCTCCACACATGAACCTTTGCAAGCTCCTCAAAATGGGTCCTGGGTCTGCTCCTCTAGCCACTGTCCTGCAAGACTCAGGGAGAGGCTCCACCCTCGGCTCACTTCCTGTGTCAGACTTAGGGCTTCCGGTTTGGGCCAGACCCCATCGGACTCTCCCAGCTCAGCCTTTGCAAGTCCCCGAAGAGGACAGGAGAGGAGCCAGGTCCCAGCCGTGGGGATGAGGTGGGCACGTCCACCTGTTCTCCCCACCCGAGAGACACCCCCGCTGATGTCCTCCCCAGGTCACCCTTGATGCCAGCTCCCCCGTTCGAGTCCTCTTTGGAGGCAGCCCAGTTGAATCCCTCCTGGAGGAAGGACTCCTCTTAGCAGGGCTTTGCTGCTGCCCACTGGGAATGACGGCCACCCCAAGTCCCCGCAGGATTGTCCCAAGGAGCACTTGGGTTCTTTCCCCTCAGCCCGGGCTGCTAAGTCTCCCCGCCCTCCCGTGGGGCTTCCAGGGGCTCGGGTTCTTCCTGCTCTGCGTGTTTTCTTACGACATTACTTTATTCACACTGTCTAGCTCACCTTTCTGGGTCATGTCCGTGTTTCCTAGTCTTGGAGCCTCTTTAAAATCTTCCAGAAAACTGTAGAAAGAGGATGATTCTGGTCCATAGGAACGCAAGTAAATTTCGCTTGGTAGGAAAGCAATTGATTAGTGTCCTGTGGGTGGATTACTTCTGCATCTATTTGTGAATTCATTGCAACTTTTCCTAATTGCCTATATATCTGTGTTCTTTGAATTCTCCTTTCTGCCGACTGTAGCATCTTGCTAGTTGCCTCATTAATTAATGAGTTAAATAAAATCTTGGACATGTGTTCTTTTTATGCTTACATATGAGTTGTGATTTTACCTTTTAAATACACTTAAAAAATCTTTTAACAACTAATAATCCCCAGAGGGAGGAGGAAAACCTATTATGCATTATCTTCTCCTGCTTCTTGGGAGTCCTAAGCTATTCTGTAAGAAAGTCAGGGCGAGGATTACTAATTCCATTTTGCAGCTTGAGGAAACTGAGATCCAGAGAGATGGGTGTCAGATGCCAGAGATCACACAGAAATGCAGTCACACCCAGGCACGTCTGACCCCAACGCCTGTGTCCTTAATCATTGGGCCTTATTTCTCATTCATCTAATGTCAGGGGACATCAACAGGGCAGGTGCTGACACCTTTCCCACTTGCCCAAAGATGAGACCGAGGTTCAGAGAAGTTGGATGACTTGGAGATAAATTTGGGTTCAGCTCCTGACCGCCATCTATCCTCGGACATCCTAACATAGCACAAGTGAGTGATTTTCTAGCTAGGACTTTCCTTGAACATCTGTTCTAGTTTTTGATTTGTTTCGTCAAAAAAAAAAAAAAGAAAGAAAGAAAGCAGGGAAGATTGCTGGGTGGTTTTCATTCCTAAAATGCTCTCTGAACCTTTATTCATAGAAACATAAATGGGGCAGAACCTGGGCCAAAGCAGGCAGCAGCTGCCTTGCAAGGTTCAGTGCTGGGCCCTGAGAGGGGTGGGGCTCCAGGTTGGCCTGCCTGCTCCCCTGAGGCCACAGGATGGTCAAGGCCAATGGAGGTTCCCTGCTACAGGGACCTGCCCAGGACTTGCTAAGGCAGAGCAGGCCAGGAGGAGGAAGTGTCTGGAACAGGAGGAAGACTCCCAGGGTTTGGGGTCAGCCAGGCCTGAGTTCCAACCCTTCCTTGGCCACTTTTTCAGTGCATGGCGTGGCCCACGTCCCTGCGTCTCCCTGGGCCTCAGTTCCTTCCTCTGTAGGAAGGAGGTCATAACTCCAGGTCTGCAGGAACTGCAGTCCCACTGCTTTCCACTTGACCAATCCCTGAGGCCTGCAGGCTGCTGCTGCCCGGAGCAGGCCCATTTCTCCATTCACGCTTGTCACCTGAGCTGGCGGCCTCCTGGGTAGCCAGGAATGGCTGGCATGGAGGGGCAGAGGTCTCGGAAGAGTCTAACCTTCCATGCCTCTTCCCTCTCTCTGGCAATACACCTCCCTTCCTTCTGCAAGATGGCTCACCCTGTCACAGCTGGAGAGCCCGGTGACATGGACATTTGCTCATAAGGGGGAAACAGGCTCGGAGAGAACGACAGAGAGCCAGGTGCACAACCTCAGCCTTCTGGGTCCCCAGATGAGGCTCCTGAGCCCGAGCCAGGCCCCTCCCTGATAAGGCTGGCCAGGTTGTGGCCCATGTTTTGTTTCTACTTCCCAAAGGAAAATCCACCCCTGGAAAGTTCTGGGCTCCACCACGCTCCTCACAACGGCTGGCTTTTCCCGGCACTTGCGCCACGGGTCCTTGTTCTCAGTCCTTGTTCTCGGCCCCTGCAGGTCCGGGTCCTGCGGGAATCCTCTGTAAACACCTCTCCTCAATGCTCCCCCGTCAGGAAAATTGGCTCCTTTGACACCGTTTTAGACAAACCATAATGTGTGTGGAGCTGAAAGAGATTCTATTTACAAGTCTGCAGGAAATAGCCCTGGGCAGAGGAGGGTAATTGTAGGGAAGAAGGTTCACCAGGAGCCCAGAAGAGCGGGACTGCCCAGGAGCATGGGCAGCCGGAGGAAGGTGGCCTCGAAGCCCTACCCCATCAGGCACAGGTGGACGGAACTCAGGGACAGGGCGCATGGGCGGCCCGAGAAGAGGCTCTGGGAAGGGTGCTGGGATGGGCAGGGCTGCTGCAGTCTGCCTCTGCCCCAGGAGCTGAAGGGACAGGAGGACAGGCGGCCTGGCCGGGAGGTCTTTCCTCTCCGCAGGGCCCGTGACCTTCCCCAGGTATTGAGTGGCTCACACTCTGCTTCCTGAGGATGTGGTTCAAAGGGGCCCTTCCCTGACCACCATTCCACGCCCTACACGCACGCACACACGCACCCTGTTCCCCTAACTCTGGTGACTCACGCACACTGTTTCTCTCTTTGTCAAAATTTCCATTGTGTTTTGAGTCCCCAGAATAAGGCCTGGCTCTGAATGGGGCTCACTGGAGGCAGACTTGAGAAATGGATGGACAGAGGAATGAATGAATGAATAAGCTAACGAATGACTGAGCTCCACATCAAGTGCCCTCAGGCCTCTCCCTGAGGCCCATCCCCGTGGGTTCCCACGCCACAGGGCTGCTTCCCCAAGAGAACCAATCCCGGATCCTGTCCAGGTGCGTCTCCCACCTGGCAGGAGCCTCAGGACTGGTGTTTGCCAGATTGAGGCCCAGGAAACGGGGTGAGGCACTGGAGGTTACCCGAGACCCAGGCTCAGGATGGTCCCCAGGCCCACCCAGGCCATGGATCCCCATTTGGTAGATGAGGAAGCTGCAGAGAGACCCCAGCCAGTTGGGGTCCCAACTGCAGATGTCCTGGAGGAGGCTGACCTGAGCTCGTGGGATGTAGATGTGTGGAGAGGGGCCACAGGTGACGGTGGCAGGGCTCTTGGGGTGCCCCTGCACCGAGGGAATGGTTGGGAAGTCCTCGGTGGTGACATGATCATGGAGACTCCTCCAGCCGTACCCTCATGGGGATTTCCCTGCCTCCACTTCAAGCTGCTTGTCACCGTCAGCTGCATGACCTCCGCAGGCCACTTCACCTCGGGGACCTCCTGACTAACGGTGGCCATGACTCAGATGAACCGAATCCCAGGGCTCCTGCATGGGTTTGAACCCACGGCAGCCGGAGACCAAAGATCAGGCTCTCCTTACCCACAGAGGGAGGCCAGGCCCCTGAGTGGGGAGGCGCTGTCACCTCAGCCTGGCTGTAGTATTTTTAGCGTCTTCCTTTCATCCCTCCCTCCCGCAAGCCACTAGCCCACTCCTTGCCCAAATAACAGTCACCGAAATAGCCCTGGCAGTGGACTGAGGGGGACTGGAAGGGTCCCCTCCCTCCTGCCGGTCAGTCAGGCATGAGCATGAGGCCCTGGGGCTGGGCGAGACCCAAGAGGAGGCTGTTAATTGTACCTTTGGCCCGAATAAAAAAAAACTCTTCTCAGGGCTGATTGTCCCACTGGTGCAGGGAGCCAGGTGCCTGAGCTGGCTGGGGACCCCTCAGGGTCTGACTCCCAGTGTCCAAGTAGGACCATTCCCTAGAAGGGAGTAGCAAAGGAGGCACAGTGACCAGAAGGAACATTCCACACAGGCTCCTGGTACAGTGGTTCTACAGATGAGGAGACCGAGGGCCCCAGAGGAGGAGGGCGCTGGGCTTCGGGAGGTCATCCTTCCCTGGCTGCTCTGGCTAAACCAGCGCCCCGTCACCAGCCCCTCCCCTGTTTGCATTTTCTGTATTGTCTGGAAGCTGGTCTCTTTCTCACTGCATCGTAAACTAAAGCTTGGAGCTTGATTCACAAATAATTCAATGAAAAGAAAGTATCTCCATACCATGATCTGGCCTGTTCTCACCTGCGGTGGAGATGGAGGGAGAAGAGAGAAGTAAGAGGTTGAGGCTCCCCCAGTACCAAACCCCCAAACCACACCCAGCCCCAGGAAGGACAGTCCTTCCTGTGCGCCCCGATATCTGCTGACTCCTCCCTCTTTGAGACAGTCTGGGGCTGCAGACAGGGTCCCCTTTTCATAACAAGGAACAAAGCACTTTCTAACTGCTTTATTTCCATAGGGAACAGGCAATTCTGGCTGAAGCCCTAAGGCTGAGACCCGTCATTATCTCCATCATGTCAGGGATGAAGCCGAGCCCCTGGGAGATCGAGCTGTTGACCCAAATCCCGGGTCCCTTGCAGATCAGGGCTGGATTTGAACCCAAGCAGCCTGCATCCAGGGGTCCTGTGTAATTTTTGCCCGTGCAGCCTGTTGTCCACAGAGAGCCCTGCCCCAAGTGAGATCGTGACCTTCCCTTAGCTGGACGGACTGTCCTCGTCCTGCCTGAGTGTTGGCCACGTGCTCCCTCACTGTCTTCAAAGGGCTTCAGTGTATCTTTTAGGGTGACCCTAAGGGGTTGCATCAAGATCACCCCATCCCACTCCTGGTTTTTCAAGGTGGCCCTGGAAGCCTGCAAGCCACTTGCCTAAAGCCCCTGGGACTCCCTCTGTGTTCAGGCCCCAGAGTCTCTCTCCAGCTCTGGCTCAGTCCGCTGACTTTGCAGGTTCTCAAGCCCTTGGCCTGGGAAGCTGAGCTGGCAGGTTGCCACTGGGAGCCCCTGACACCACTGGGTGGCTGTCAGACACCTTCGTGACCTCTTATGTGCATTGTCACCCTGCCACATGCCAAGCTGCCTTCAGGGCAACACCATCAAGGCGAATGTTCAAGATGAATAAATAAATAAGGGATTGGACACTGTAGAGTCCCATCCAAGAGCACGGTTACAGACACAGGACTCTACTGTGTGACCTGTCATCACAGCGCATGGCTTCGGCAGCCTGCCCTGGCCTGGTGGGCTGCTCAGGATTTCAGGGTCCTTTCTACTGGCTTCTTTAAGCCCCCGACCCGCTGCCTGTTGTGCCAATGGGAAGGAGTGTCTGTGCTTTGGAGGCCCTTGCAGGGTCCAGCCAGGAGCAGGAGTGGTGGGACACAGGGTTTCAAGCTGGGTCTGCAGGAGAGCCCCTCCCCACCCCAGCCTCCTCTATCTGCCACAAATTTCTAAATTTTCGGGGTCATCTTTCAATATCCAATTGCATCTCTCCAGGGTTCCCTGAGGTTTCTCTCTTGTGACCAGTGCCATTCTGCCCCTGTCCAACCTCAGGTTTGGATTTCTCTCTATCCTTCTTTTTTCTTCACTCACTCATTCCCAGCTCAGATGCCACCCCAGAGCGTCCTCCCTTCCCTCCACTGTCTAGGGTGGCACCCCGTCCCTCTCTAACTCCGTACTCCATGTTCCTGCCTTGTAACATGTAATTACCTGACTACAATCACTTCGAGTCTCTACGGAGAACAGGGACCTTGCTCCTTCTGTTCCCCTCCATGTCCCCAGAGCCTTGCACAGGGCCCGACCCAGAGGAGGAGCCCAGGACACCCTTGTGGATTAAAGCCACCCCATCAGGAAGGTCTGCTCGCAGTTTCCGGCATCCCTGGTGTGAATGGGGGCATCTCGGCGAAGACAGAAGCTGTTTCCACCTGGAAGTTTCCGATACTTTGACGGCAGGAGCTCACGGAACTTTCCTCCGGGTTCTTTCTCAGCCCCCCACCCAGCATCCACAGAACCGACTCTTGGATTAGCTTTACCTGCTGAGGGTCTGCCCGAGGCTTTGTTGGAAGAAGGAGTCCCATCAAACAGAGAAAAAAAAAATCTGCTTTAAAATGTTTCTTTTAAATAAAGCAATAGAGTGACGTATCATGAATTAGAGATGTCAGCAAACCTGCCCTGGGAAGGGCCGGACCGGAATGTTCCAGGTCCGGCAGACTCCATGGTCTCTGGGTTTGTGTTCAGTTCTGCCGGTGTAACCCCAAAACAGCCCCACACAGCATATGAGGGGCAGTGTTCTCATAGAACTTTTTTTTAAAGGACACTTCAAGTTCATGAAATATTCAGATGCCATGAAATATTATTCTTTTAATTTTTTCCCAACCTTTTAAAAATGTTAAATTTTTTTTTTTTTTTTGACTCACCAGGCTGCAAACAGGACTGACCCAGGGGCACTCTGGTTTGATGACACTGGAGTCATTGAAAACCTGGGTCCAAGTCCCTCTTGAACTCACTGAGTGACCTTGAGCCAGTCAGCTACTGCAGCCTCTCTGGGGTTTAGTGTCCCTGTGTAGGAAAAAGGGGGCTGGGGCTTGGTGGTCTCTGAGGTTCAGTCTCCCCTTCGTGGTGGGAATTTCAGGAATTTTGCTAAGTGAGCCTCAGGAGGCGCTTCTGCAGGGAGTGACGGAGGGGAGCCGTCCTGATGGACCTTCAAAGCCCAGGCCTGGGCAGAGGAGAGGGGCAGAGGAGAGGGGCAGGGGCCCCACTCTGGCTGGCTCTTCTGTCCCTCTGGGATAGGTGAGTGAAACTTGGGGACTCAGACAGGCCCTCGATTGTGGACAAAGCGTTTTTGGTAGGACACCAGAAGCCCTCCTGCCCGCCCCTGGCCACTGGTGTCCCCGCGCCCTCCCCGCTCCCTTGCTTCACAGAGACAAAGACAGCAGTTGACACTGTAATGCTGAAAATTGCTTCTTTCCGAACATCCAGTAAACAGGCCTGTCTTTGTTTTAATCCCGGCCTCGCTTACTGGAGTTAATTATAGGAATCTGTGGCTATTTATGTGAACCCAGGACAGGAGAAAACATTCATTTGTTGGCTGTGTAAGTGCCGGGTGGGAACGGGCGCCCGAGCCCAGGGGACCTAGGTAGCATTTGTCCTGGGGGCCGTGAAGGTGGTGCGGGGCCAGGTGTGTAATTATCCCCCTGCTCCCTAGAGAGAGGCTGCCGTGGAAAGTGACAGGTAATGACTGTTTTCAGCCCCGAGTGGGGAGCGGGTAGGGCCCGGGTTTAGGACGATTGCCCGAGATGGGAGTCTCGGACCTGCCAGGTGAGCTGGCTTATTTCTGGGCCTGTCAGCCGCCTGTCCCCTGTTCCTGTCCCCAGCGGGTCTGGGGAGCAGGAGGGGACTGAGGATTCCCAGGGCCCTGAGGAGCAGGAGGGGCCGGCTGGAGGGCCTGGGTGCCGCCTCCTCTCCCTGTCCCCAGCCCCGGAGGAGCCAGGGTGCGGGAGGAATGTTAACAAAGAGCAGACAGCCCTGTCCTGGCCCAAACAAAGCGGCAGCCCCCACCCCCTGAGAAAACAAGCCAGGCCTTTGTGCGCACTCAATAATCATCGCTGCAATTACCCGAGTCAGGACAGTGGGCTGCGGGGGGCAGGCAGGCGCTGCTGGAAACCCAGCCAGGCCAGGGTACCTGCTGCTCGGGCCAGTCCTGGGGGTCTCGGGCAAGAGGCCCCGGGGTCCTCCACACCTCGTCTGGACTGAGGTCAGGAGCTTCAGGACCACTGCAGGCCCCTTGCACCCAGAAGCTTCTGCCTTGGTGGCCCACTCTCATCCCCCCTAAATCCATCAGAGCACCCCTGGGTCCTCCCTGGCTCCCCTCGGGGTTCAGACCCCCAGCCCTCTGCTCGCTCCTGTTCTCCTCTCACTTTTCCCAGGTGTGTCCAAAGTCGCCTGTAGGCCTGCACTTTCGTCAACATCCATCCAGATCCCAACACTGCCCTCGTGTTCCTCCGGCTTCACGCTCCTTGTCCCCTCTGCCAGTGCAGACCCGCACGCCCCATCCAAACCACACCTCTGCCAGGGAGCCTTCCAGGACTGCTCTACCTGCTGCACCCTCTCCGCCTGACCTCTCCCAAGCTCGTGACTCCCTGTCTTGCGAGAGCATGGGTATGCACAGGTGTGCTGGTGACTGAGGCTCTGTCAACTTTGTTCTGAACTTAGCAATGATCGCAGCAATACTGACCATACCCTACATTTACTGAGTGCTTACTGTCTACCAGACACAGCTGTTTTCCAGGCATTTAAATCATAGGATAATCCTAAGAGTAGGTGGGTAACTCTTATTGTCCCTATTTTTACACTTGAAGGCCTGATGCACAGAGAAGTTAAGTAATTTGTCAGAGGTCACAAAGCAATAAGTAATAGCAACGGAGCCAGTGGTGAGTCAGAGTAACAGGTACAGCTTTCTTGAGAGCTGAGATGGTTCCTACCTTGCCCCGACTCTGTGTCCAATCACACTGGTGCCCTGAATTAGCCCACAGTGGTCATATTTACACCATGGGAATCGGCAAATACCACAAACGCTCCCCTTACCCTGGAAAGCTGGTTGTTATACATTTACTGGCTCGTCATGAGACTGGACTTGCCGGGTCCAATTATAAAGCCTGTGATCCTTGCATTATGGTTTCGGGAGTGTGTCCTCTGCCCTGCCTCCCTCCGCCACCGCAGCGCCCCATGCAATGAATACCCTCCAAGCAGGGATTCATTTCTGGTCTGAAAGGTGAGAGGGAGTTTGGCTGGAGGGTTTCCGCTGGATGGGGACAAAACATCACCCTCTCCTTTGGCCAAGTTTCCTTTGGTGCGCAAAGGCTGCTGCTGCTCTGTGAGCCCAGAGTCCAGGCAGCAGGTCTCCCTGGGGGTCAGCATCCCTCGGTGCTGACCCTGGCAAGGCCCTCTCCTCCGCCCAGCTGCCGGGCAGAGCCCAGGACTGCAGACAGGCCAATCAGACAGGTCAATTAGAGACTGACTTCATCTTGGTTTCCAAAAAGACAAGAAAAGCCGTGGATAATGTTAGAAAGAGTCTAAGTTAGCCCTGCGCCCGGAGGCCGGCGGGCCTGCCCTGGAGCGGCTGTCTCACGAAGCTATTTTGGTCTCTCCGCCCCGTGGCTTGGAGTGATTTGCTGGTCACCCATCCGCCAGAGGGGCCGCGAGGCTGCTGCCATCGGGAGCTGCCTTTGACACCAGGGTAATGATGGTTTTGGGGCAAGAGAGATCAATAGCGGCTAAAAATACGTTTCCGTCACATCTGGAGGCCTGCTCGGGCCTCGCACTGACTCAGAGGCACCCCGAGGAGCTGGGGGAAACCGCTCCACGCAGCAGGTTGGCCTCCTCAGGGCCCAGACCTCCAGGCCAGAATGGGGAGCAGAGGAGTCCCTTACAGAGAGACAGCCCTGTGCGGTGGCAGGGGCACAGGGGGGGCCTCCACCCCAGTAAATAAAACAACAGACAAGCCAAGTACCTGTCCTAACTTTGTTTCTTCTTCTTCTTCAGGTAGCAAGCACTGAGGCTGCACGGCCTCACTCAGCCCTTACAGCCGCTCCATATGGTCATGATCAAGATGGTCCCATTTCACATTCGAGGAAACTGAGGCTCAGAGGGTCAGTAACAGCTCTGACCAAAGCTCTGGTATGGAAGGGCAGAGCAGGCCCCCAGCAGTCTGCCGTCAGACTTACAGTCCTCCCCTTCATGCCCACGGCCAGGGCTGGACCAACTTTCTCACAAAGGGACAGACGTAAATGTTTTAAGCTCTTCAGGACAGACGGCCTCTGTTACGATGCCTTGACTCTGCTGTCGCGGCTTGCAGGCAGCCGTGGGAGATGTCCACGCACAAACACAGCTGAGTTCCAATAAAACTTTATTTACAAAAGCAGGTGGCAGGCTGGATTTGGTCCTGACCTGGTTCTAGAGCCCTAAGATATATCTTATTACGAGTCCATCTTGAGGGCACTCGCATTCTGGAGCTGGGTCTTGGTAACCGTCTTGCTCTGAGAGCCCTAATAGAAATAGAAGTGCGAACCACGTGCATCATTTAATATTTTTCAGTAATCGTATTAGAAAGGAAACAAGAAACAGCTAAAACTAATTTAAAAAATGTATTCGATTTAACTCAATATTTCAGAATTATTGTGATGTTAACAGGTAATCAATACAGTAAATTATGAACACGATATCTTTTTACGTTCTTTTTTCCTGTTGAATCTTCAAAAAGTGTCACGTGCCTTCTGTTTATTGTACATTTCAATTCGTACTTGCCCCACTTTTTAATTATGCTCATGGGGTGAGTGGCTATCTTATTGGACAATGTATCTCTAGAGTAAAAATACGGTATTTTCACTCTCAGAAGATGAAATCCTGACATAAGGTGAAAACACAAGAATCATAGAAGCGAGAGTGAAGTCTCTGGGTGGGCTAGTATATTAGTTAGGGCCTCTGGGAAAACAGAATCAATAGACTGTGGATAGAAAGAGGTGTATGAGAAGGAATTGGCTCATGAGATTATGGAGTTCCAGAAATCCAAAGATCTGTAGCCGGTAAGCTGGAGCCCTGGGAGAACCAGTGGTGTACTTCTGAGTCCAAAGACTCAGGATAGTTAAAATTTTAGTTTAAATCTAAAGTGGGAAACAAACAAAATAACAATATCCTAGGTTGAGGACAGTCATGTAGGAGGAGAGGGTCCCTCTCTTCAGAGGAGCATCAGCATCTGATTGGGTGCGGCCCACCCCATTAGGAAGGGCAATCTGCTTGTCTCTGTCTACAGATCTGAATGGTCAACTTGTCCACAGACACACCTGGAATAATGCTTGATCAAATGTCTGGGCACCCCTGGCCCAGTCAAGTTGATGCTTAAAATTAACCTTCAGAGTATCAGGTGGGCTCTCTAGAGAACCAACCCTCCCCATGGAAACCTGGAAGCCTGGAAGTTCACCACGTAAAGAAATGTGTGTGGATGTCACAGGTAGAAGGAACAGCATGGGAGAAAGGCCCAGAAAAGCAACAGAGCGGGTGTCGGCCAGATAGGAGGCTGTTTCAGGACTGCAGGTTGGAGGCAGATCATGAGGGCCTGGGTTGGGACCCAGGGATGCTCACAAATGGGGGCTGACGGCTCCCGGGGTCTTGGGAAGAGGTTGGGACTTGATTCAGAAGCAAAGTGAAGGCACACTGGAGGAACTCCTCACGAGTCTCCATCAGACCCACGTTCCCACCTTCTCCAGTTGCAGGCCTTGTCCCAGCCAGAGCCAGGCCTGGCGGCATCAGGGCGAGCCCATATCTTCTTGTTTCCCAGCGTGGTCCCCAGGCAGGAGCAGCAGCATCACCTAGGAGATGGGTGGAAACGCAGGAGCCTGGGCCCCACGCCAGGCCCACGGACTCAGAATCTGCCTGGAACGGAGTTCCCTGGGCAGGCCCTTGAGAACGCCAGCCGGCCACTCTGGTTTGGGTAGGAGCAGGGGTTCCTCCCCCTGTCATCCTGCTCCTGCAGGCTGCGCCACCGCTGCCACCGCCGGGCTCAACTCCCTGCCTCCCCCGCTGCCCTGCTCCCAAAGCACTCAGGACACTCTTCCTGTTGCCGCCACCAAGGAGGCGATCCCAGGTGGGACTCCGATCCCAGGTGGGGCGTTAAGCTTCTGGGATTGCTTCTGGGCAGGGGAAGGAGCTGCTTTTGTCGCAGAATGCTGGGGACATCCTTGTGTTGCAGCTTTGAGACGAGATAGAAAACACGGCGGTTCTGAGAGCCTGGTCTCTAC
This sequence comes from Glaucomys volans, assembly GCA_020662805.1. NCBI lineage: Eukaryota > Metazoa > Chordata > Mammalia > Rodentia > Sciuridae > Glaucomys > Glaucomys volans. Next base: position 964,447 of record JAJEJO010000366.1, read on the forward strand.
CTTTCCAGGACGTTGCTCGGCCTTGCGGAAGACGCGCAAGGTGAATGGTGTCAGTCATGTTTTGTGTCCCCAATATTATAACCCTGCCATCTAACCTGCTCAGAGCAAAAGGAGTCCCAGGAAGGTGTCCGAAGGAGGAGTAGGGAATAACGACACCAACAAATCGCTTTGATTCCTGAGACATTTGGGGAATTGCGTAAGAGTCCTTCCCCACAGTGCCCTTGAACATGATCCTGATCACTGATGGACTGGTTCTTAGTTCATTGACACCAACCTTATTTTAAATAATAATCATCCAATGTAAAGTTTCTCTTCCCGTGGGACCATATTCTGGGTAAAAGGAAAGACATTGCGACTGTGAGCTGCGGCAGGCTGACAGAGCTGGCTCCATGGAAATGTTACGGGCCAGGCTCTGTGGGCAGTGACTAACAGACTCCATCTCACCCTGAGACTCCATGTCACGTAGGAAGTGCTTCTCCCGTGGGAACGCCCCGCCTCTGTCCCCATCATCAGTTGCTTAGCATAGCATGTTTGGCAACACAACATGGCAATTCTTGTATAATGAAAAAATGTTCTCTTTTTGATTCCTATTTTTCCTAAACAATGTACCACGTTAACAATGATGTCAACAGTGATTGTCTAGATGTTAGTAACCATTCTTTAATTTGTACCTAAGTCAGGTCATTTTGGCCCACTTCCCCTTTCTGCTTATGATTTCAGATCTCATGTTAGTTTGTGGCTTTGAATCACGGCAACAGACACTTGTGATTGGAATAAAACCCCCTGCAGCCCTATGGTCGGGGCTGTTCTCCCCATAGCCATTTTTGGGGACTTGTGTGAGACAGTCAGCTGGCTGGCTAATAAAGGCTCTCCAATCTGGACCTCAGTGGAGGTGGTGTGTTCTTAAGTTGCACCCACAGCATGAACGTTTTGCAGACCTATCCCAATCCAGGGCGTAAGCCTGAGCTGCACCAAGGAGGCAGTCATAGACGAGTAACTGTCATAGCAATTAATCCAAAATGCCTGTTGACGGGCACTCATGAAGTGGCATGTGTGTGCCAAGGGCTCCGTGGGTGTCAGCCCACAGGGTCCCCCAGCAGCTGGGGAGGGTGATTTTCCATCAGACCCATTTTGCAGATGAGACCAGTGAGGCACAGGAAGGGTACGGGATTGATCTGAGGTCACACAGTGAACTCTTCTAGAGTTTAAAAGCAGTGTGATTCAGATGCCCATGCCCTCTCTTCCCACCTCACCCTCTCCCAGTGATCTGTACGGTCTTCTCTGAACCTCACAACTTCCCTGAAGAAGAGATTACATTTCGCAGAGGACATTCCAAGAGGCTCTCTGAGCTGGGAAGCAGGATTAAGTCATCAACCCAGAACCGCTGGCTTCCGAGCCCAGCTGGCCTTCCTTCCATTTTCTCCATGCTGTGAACTCGGGACTGGGCAGAAGCAGAAGCAAGTGAAGTGGCCAGGGGTGGGGGGACACTTGGGGGACTGGAGGGCGCACACCCTTGGGGCTGTGAGTCCCCATGCTGCTCCCAGCACCAGGCAGGGCCTCCTCTGGGCCTCCCGCTGCCCTGCCTTCTGATTTTCTCAGAGAAACTGAATGGGTAGATTTGTAGGTGACATTTCCCCATTTGGAAATGTCGACAATGAACATTTGTTTTAAAGAGAACATTAGAACTTCTGGGATTGGGGCAGCCAAGTGGTGGTCTGCGCATGACCGGGCCTTTACCACACCTGAAAAGTTTCCAGGGTAGAGAAATGGCCTCTTCTCCCTTTTCTGAGTGAAGTGGGACCCTGAAAACTCAAGAAAGAAGTTTCTGGACTCTGGTGGGTACCCTACCTTAACAGTCTTTCCTGGGGGACATGGTTCATGCTTTGCAGCCTGGCCCAGGCCTTTCTGGGTTGGAACCTAGCCACACTGGTCATTCAAATATCAAAATAGGCTGGTGCAGGGGCGCACGCCTGTAATCCCAGAGACTTGGGAGGCTGAGGCAGGAGGATCGAGAGTTCAAAGCCAGCCTCAGCAACTTAGCGAGACCCTAAGCAACTCAGTGAGACCCTGTCTCTAAATAAAATACAATACAGTGCTGGGGATGTGTCTCAGTGGTGGAGTGCCCCTGAGATCAATCCCTGGTACACCCCTGTAATAAATTTAAAAAATTAAAATAAAAAATATGTTCATCCAGTGGTGTCCTGCTGCTATCTCAAGCCCCCTGAGGACCTTCGCACCCAGAAGCTCCAGGCCGCTCTTAGGAGCCCCCGATTTCCATCAATCTAGGAAGTTGTCACACAGCAGTGGGGCCTGGCCTGGGCTGCCTGGAGGTGTTCCAGGAAGCCTGCTGGGGTCTGTGTGACAACTTGCTAAATGTCAGGAGCATCCCCCAACCCTACTGCTCACGGACCCTGTCTCTCCGCCGGCTCCTCCCTAAGACCTTCCAGACCAGCCCTCTCCTGCCACCCACCCCTCTCCTTCCGCAGGTCAGGCCACGGCTAGGCCCCCACCTGCCCCTCTTAGCCTGCTTCCCTGCTCCTGCCTAGGGAGAGGTGGGTGCTGGGCTGTCCTCCTGTGGAAGGGATGCTCTCCCTCCTGCAGGCGAGGAGCTCTTCCTCTGTGGTGACAGCAGGGGACCCCAAAGGGAAAATGCTCATTTTCAGGGACACGGCAACTGGGGGAGGATGGGAACTGTTCTCTCCAAGCCCACCAAGATGGGGCGGGGAGCTCAACAGGAGCCGTGGTCCCTGACACAGTCAGGGATGCAAAAGAGTGTCGCACCGTCCCGCCTCTCTTACTCCTCTTCCTTTTCTATGTCTGAATTGCTTTGTCTTTATTTGAAGAAATTGGAAAAAATGGCGCAGATGGGAGCATCTCTCCCAGCATCTGATCCCCTGAGGAGAGGCTGATGCTCGCACCCTGGGGAACCAGGTTCAGGAAAGTGAGTTTTGGAGTCACTTGTGGTGTGGTATGACACAGACCAAATGGGACCAGAGAAGGAAGACAGCTGTGTCAGGTGGAGGCCGTTCCTCGCCTAGCTGGGGCACTTCCCTAGAATCACAGAATCACATGCAATTTACTTATAAGGCCTATTATTTATCATTCCTTCTTCCTGCTAGAATACAGAATTCCCAGGGACCAGGGTGTGGATCTGTTTTCTTTATCATTGTTCCTCAAGTCTTAGCACATAGTAGGTGCTCAAGAAACCCTTGAAAATGCATAGCTGACTCTGTTCTTAGGTCTGTAAAGAGCCAGGCTTGATGGCACACGCCTGTAATCCAAGCGGCTCAGGAGGCTGAGGCAGGAGGATCACGAGTTCAAAGCCAGCCTCGGCAAAAGCAAGTGCTAAGCAACTCAGTGAGACTCTGTCTCTAAATAAAATACAAAAGAGGGCTGGGGAGGTGGCTCAGTGGCCGAGTGCCCCCTACTTCAATCCCCGGTAATCCCCTCCCAAAAAAGAGTGAATCTCCTCCAATCCTTTCTGTGTGCAGAAGTGGAAACTGAGGCCCAGAGAGAGGAAGAGATTTATCTGTAGTCCCAAAGGCAGTTATGGCTGAGCCTGGATCCGTGGGGGCAACTGCTGATAGACAGTCATGAGGACTTCTCTCTCGGCCCCTGGTGGCCCGTCTGTGCTCTCCATGGTTGAGGAATTGGTTGCACAGACCTTCCTACCAGCACCCACCGGCGTTCTGTTGTCCTGGTTTGTCCTCTAGGATTCCTGGATCAGGGCTCAAGGGGACTTCTGAGACCCCTTGCCCACCCGACTCCATCCCCAAGCTAGTTAGGTGGTTGCGTTCTCTGGACAGTTCTTGGAGCTGTGCATGCCTGCGAGGGTCCCGTTTCTGTTTGATGGTCACACTGTGATAAAATGTGACCTGGGTAAGACACACATGTGTGCCTGCACAGACGCACACAGGTGGCCCAAAGTGTCCTGGCCCTGGGGGTTTGGAGGTGGTGGTGAGGACAATGATGTCACCAGCCAGCCTCGCTTGGGATCGGCTCTGCCTCGGGTCCTCTTCAAAGCTGGGTGCTTGAAGTCACACACTGAACCTGCACGACTGGGAAGTAGAGATTGAAGAAGATTGCAGATGGAACAGAGGCACCAGAGCTTAAATGACATTTCCAAGGTCACCAGAAAGGTCATACACAGTCGGGTTTGGCCCTGGGCAGCTGCCAGCAGCTGTTTGCTCCTTTCCTATGCTCTGATGCCCCTGAGCCAAAGACTAAAGGAAGCAATAGGCTGGATTGTCCCCCACTGACAATCAAGGAGGCCTTCCTGGAAGAGGAGGGACTTTGGCCAGGGTCCAAGGTAAGTGAGGTACTGAAGGAAGAAGAGCAGGAACCCAGGTCTGTGTGATCAGGTTTGGCACCCCTGTCGCCTGCCCTGCCAGTTGACACAGCAGCGCTGTGAGATGGACGGAGTCATCCCCATTTCACAGGTAGGGAAACCAAGGGGGGCCCAGAGCACCCCTGTGACTTGCCCAGCTTCACCCAACAGGCGAGTGGCCAAGCTGAAAATCAGCCCGACAGCCTGGCATGCTCCCAAGGCCACTCATCCCTCCCTGTGACGTTTCCACTCCTGCCACCTCCCTGGGGGACCTCAGATCAATGGCCGGCTTTCAGAGTCCTGGGTCTGCTCCCATTAAGATGGACATGTTGGACCAGGTGGTCTCCTAGAAGACCCTCTCTCCAGGGAGCCAGGGCCCCTACATCCCACCAACCTGTTTGGTCGGCTATCGGAGACACGGGCTCATGGTCCTTCCCTCTGCCAGTCTCAGGTGCCAGGGTGACAGCACTCTTGGGGGTCGCTCTTCTCAGAGGGACAGCGGGTCCCTCTTGGACCTGCACGACCTGGGCCCCTGTGGCCAGCGACAAGCGCCTTCTCCCAGAAGCTGACCACCCTCCTCTTGCCGAGACCCCTCCAGCCCTGGACTTGCTCACCTGGAGTCCCTGGGGAATGAGAGCCCTTAACTGTGTTTCTTTAAACTGATCATCAATTTCCCCTTTATGAAGATTAGCACTGGATGGGAGTATCTTGAAAAATAGATCAAGGGGAGGCAAATGGCATTTTGAGATCAATGCCTGGCACCCACAGGTTTGGGGCGGACTTCCCTGATTCCTTCTCCAAACCCGGGTGGGAGGCAAAGAATAGCGGGCACCAAGCGGGCGTCCAGCAGAGCTGCTGCTTCTCCAAGTAATCACGTCCCCTGTGGCCGCCAGGGGAGCCAGCTTGGGAGTCTCCCCGCCCGGCGCCCTGCACGCA
>JAJEJO010000366.1:969809-1002272 GCA_020662805.1 Glaucomys volans
GGAGCCAGCTTGGGAGTCTCCCCGCCCGGCGCCCTGCACGCAGCCCCTCTCCTTCGCCCTGCTCGCCTCCAGGTCTGGCCGCTTAATTTTGTTTAGAAATTTGGAAAGTAAGTAAAAGTGCAGTGCGGTGTTAGGGTTTATTTATAAGTTTGATTTAGGTTTCTCTCTGTTCTTATATCAAAGATAAAGTGAAGTGGTAGTATCATGTTCAGGTAATGAGATTTTATATTAAAAAGAATAAATTAAGCTCATAAAAGCGTAGGTGGAAGGGCCAGGCGGGGCTGACTCGCTCACAGAGGGAATCCATACATTTATGGAACCAGTGTGTGCCATCATTAGGAGTCTGGGCTTGGGCTTGGACTTTTAAGTCAAGGGCAACTTTTTCCAGTTACTGTTTTGGAGATTGTCCTCCTAGGTCCTCAGGGATGAGATTCCAGGGTCTCAGGAGCCAGAAACAACTCTTTAGTCCCTCTCTTTACCACCAACGAACTGTGTGACTGTGGGCAAGTGGCTTAACCTCTCTGAGCCTTCCTTTCCTCTTCTCTAAAAGGGAGGTGGTATCAGTTATCACTCAGAGCTGTTGTAGCAATGACATGAGAGGTGGCTGTGAAAAAGACAGACAGCCCTTGATGCAGAAGGTAGCCACAGTAAGTTTTTGAGGAGCAGTTTTCTTATCTAATGCGAACATTGTAGTCAGCCTAGCAAGACTATCACGGTAAGTAATGAAATAAGGAAGTAAAGATCTCAATGCAAAAAAAACCCCAAAAAACCAAACCCTGCAACTATTATATTTCTTTAGCAATTACTGCTCATTCCTGCCAGGCCCTGGGTAGACTTCCCTGCGCCTGTCAGGAGGGCCCTGATCCCATGTCAGAGGCATGGATGCGGCCGCTGAAAACAGTCAGAAATTCCAACCTTCCTCCACCCTCTCCAGCTCCCCGCCTTCCTTCCTTGAGAGCAATAAAACAAAATACAAAGAACAGGAATCAAATAAAGACTCTGAAACCGAGCCGTCTGTGGTCATTTTAAAACAGATCCTTTTTGAAAAGCCGGGTGACATTTTCCTTTAACGCCTGATTTTTTTTTAATGCCGGCTGCATTTTTTAAGCGCGCGGCCGGCTTGTAACTAGCCGAGGCTGCACAGTAGCTGCGCCGACCGGGCCATTTGATCATTAATTTATCACAGTTCTAGCAGTTTGTCTGACAGGTGATAGTGCTTTCATCTAATGAGCCCGCAGCCAGGGTGGGGGCCCGGCGCCCGGCCGGCCAGCCCGCGGGCCAGGCCCAGGACTCTCGGCTGGCCTGCTTTCAGTCCAGGAACCGCGGAGGGCCCAGTAATGAGCTGGCCCTGAGGCTGGGGGCCGGCCCAGTGGGTGAGGCTTGGAAGGCCCCACCCCACCCAGGGGGTCTGGCTCAGGAGGAAACTGCACGGGAGGGTCCTCTGTCTGGGCATCAGTCAGGATGGGGCTGACCAGCTTCGGTAACAAAAGAACCCTTCCACATCTCGGGGCCTCCCACGGCCGGCTGACGCTGCCCATGGGCGTGGCCTCCGTGGGTGGGACAGGTCATCTGCTTCACGTGGCTTCCCAGGGGTCTCGCTCTGCTCCCCAGGGGTCTCGCTCCCACCCTGCAGAGGTGGAGGGAGGCCGAAGCCACGTGCGTCTCCAGGGTCTGGTTCAAGTGCTTGTTTTCACACCTCAAAGGCCAAAGCCAGGCCCGTGGGCAAGTTCAAGTGGGCAAAGAAGTACGAACCTACTGCTGCCCCAGATAAGAAACCAAGCCCTCGTCGGCAACCCCGCTGGCGGTTCTCGCTGTAAATTCTGCTGAGAACACCCGGCCCCACGCCTGCGCAGTCCACTCCTCTCCTTGCTCTGCGCCAAGCTGCGCCAGGCTGCCGCCACCCCTCACCCCGGTGACGCCCTCTCCCTCGCAGCGCCAGACCCTGGCCTGTTCTGAGCTCTGGGCATGAGCGGGCCCTGTGCTTAGGGTCACTTTCCAGAAGGTTTCTAAGTCTGACGTCTTCTCCTCATGCCTGGAAACAGCAGGGCCCGCAGTGCCCCTGGACACCTGGGTCTAGACGGGGACTTGGGCTCTGCCCACCTGCCCCCACGCCTCTGCCCTCCCAGCACACACATGGGGTGGGTCACGTGCACCGAGGGACTGCAGGACTTGTGCCTGTGGGGTGCTTAACCACTTAGCCACATCCCCAGCCCTCTATCATTCATTCATCCATCTATCTATCTATCTATCATCTATCTATCTATCTATCTATCTATCTATCTATCTATCATCTATCTATCTATGTATCATCTATCTGTCATCATCTATCATCTGCCTATCTAGAGACAGGGTCTCCCTGAGTTGCTTAGGGCCTCACTAAATTGCTGAGGCTGGCTTTGAACTCACGATCCTCCTGCCTCAGCCTTCCCAGCTGCTGGAATTACAAGCGTGCACCACCGTGCTTGGCTCCATCTTTTACATAGATAGGGGCCCTGAAAAAAATATTTGCCCAGGATTCTGTGTACCCCGTGGGGTAGCCAGCTCCCTCCTTCCATTTTTTTCCCCTATTTTGATCTGTTCCTCACCCATCCTCAGAGAAGAGTTTGAAAACTTCCTGTGGATTCGCAACACTCTAGAGAGAACATTCTAGCATCTCACAATGACACACAGGGCTGTGCCCCACTGGGTCTCCCCTGCTGCTCTGCAGAGTCACTGCGTCCTGGCCTCACCCTAGGCCACCGACATGGGAATCTCTAGGCTGGGCCAAGGCTGGTGCCTTTTGAAAAGCTGCCCAGGCAGTGGGAATGCAGAAGCAGGGTGAGAACCTTTGGCCACTTCATCTGGCTTCTGCCCACCTCTTAACTCAGTCCACGTTGCTCCCGTTCTCATTTCTCATGCTTTTCTGCCCTTTTACAATTTCCTCGGAAGTGCCAAGCCACCCTCCTTGTCTCCACTCCCGCTGCCCCAGGGCATTTGCACTCCCCATTCCCTCTGCCCCAAACATTGTATTTCCTCAAGTGCCAGCACACATTCTGCTTGCCTGCATTCGGCTCTCAGCCGGAAAGTTCTCTTTACAAAAGGACTTTCCAGACCTTCCAGCGCCGCACGGCCCATCCCCCCCCCCATCCTCTTTGGAGTCATATTTACCATCTCATCTTTTCTTCCTTATTGGTGCTGTTTATTACACATGTGTGTTTTCTTCCACTAGAATTTACTCCTGTGGGCAGGTTCTGCACTAGCTTTGTTTACCCTGGGTCCCCAAAGTTCTCAACGCCTGGCATCTAGCTCAATAAATAGTTATTAAATGAATCCATGCAGAACCTAATATTTATGAGAACTTTTCTGAGGTTTGGTATCTTTGTTGATTATTTTCAGAATTTAATTCTGGGAAAAAGCGTGTCTCTCTTGAATGATGGGTAAGAGTAGATTTTTCTCCAAACAGGTAATTGACCAGATTGTGTAACTCCAAAATAATAAATTTAGCCCCGGGCTTCCTGGGATGCAAGGTAAAAAGGGTCAGATTAACCACAGAAACTATGTTGGTCCATGTGGCTGGTCTGTTTGCCTCTTCCTCCTCTCTCCTCGTGGTCTTTGATTTTCCATGTCTATTTTCACAGCATCTGATTACAAGCTGTCTCAAATCCTTTTTGGAAGCAGGCGGAGTATAAATAGCTAGGAACACAAACAACCCCTGCATGTGTGTAATGCTTATTTTACAGACGTGCAATGCAAGTCCTGGGCAGATGGGGTGGCTTGTCTGAGGTCACACAGCCTGGGCAAGAACCCAGGTCCCTTGAATTCCAGGCCAGTTGGCCCTCCTCTGAATTAGAGCAGAGGAACCATGTCCTGGGTTTTGAGTTTTCTCCCAAAAGCCCTAACACGGTGCTGGGGATCTCAGGTCATTAGGACTTCCTCTTTTTCTTTCTTTTCTTTCTTTTGCGGTGCTGGGGATTGAACCCGGGGCCTTGTGCTTGTGAGGCAGACACTCTACCAACGGAGCCATATCCCCAGCCCCGTCATTAGTGCTTCTTTATGGAAAATGAAGCCCAAAGAGATAAAGTCCTGGCCCAGGGTCACCTGCATGTTAGGGACCCCACATACCATGGTCCTTGCAGTATCCAAGGGCCCAGAGAGAACAGCTGGGGGCCTGTCAGTGTTGATTAGAAGGCCCCGTCTTTACCTCTGCAGTGGGTTCGACTGCTTTCTGAGACATGTGGGGCCTCCACATTTGCCTCCCCTGAAGAGGAACAAGGAACCATCTCTAATTATCTGCTTGACGGCCATACCTCCTTTCCCAGGAGACTGCCCCAGAGTAGGTAGATGCCAAGGAGAGGTGGGAAGGGGCCTCCCTCTCTCTCCCCTGTGGGCGTTTCCATCCCACAGACCCTTTTATTGAAAGAGGTGACTGAGCCGAAATGTCTTAGCCCCCCATCTCACTGGAGAGGGAGAGGAAGTAGCTCTGTTAGGAGGCAGAGGAATCAGAGGCTGGGATGTGGTTTTGTCAATAACACAAAAATAACTCCTGCCAACTCTTGAGCCCATGCTGCCATCCAGGCCCCGGGCTGGACACCCTGGCGTGCTTTCTTATTTAGTCTCCCCTCTTCAGAAGGCCTCGCTGTGTCCCCTTATACAGGGGGAATTGGGGTGCAGAGTGCTTTGAGCGGCTTGCTGGTGTTTCTGGGATGTCCTGGGAGTGTTCTCGTCTTTTCCACATGCAGACTCACTCCTCACAGGGGTCCTGGGGAGTAGGGTCTCTCATCGGCTCATTGACAAGCAAAGAGGCCGTGGTGTGAACCCCTGGAGGGACCTGCCCACACCCACACAGGGTCTGGGTTGAAACGTGGACCCCAGGAAGCCAGAGCCTGGGCTCCTAAGCCTCGGTTCCCACCTGGCCCTGGTCCACCGAGTTCCTAAACCTCGTTCTCCTCCACGCTGGGTCCCTGGGGCAGAGTGCCAGCCTCTCTCCCGGGAAAGCTGAGGTCGTGGTCTCATCTCTGGGGAACCGACTTCTGGCTCTTCTAGTTGTTCCCTGCAGAGAGGTGGACACAGCTCTCCCTCCTGCAGCCCCCCAGCTAATGAGGCTGAGAGGCCCTGGACGGCAGCCATCTGACCAATGCCCAGAGGCAATGTGACCACGATAGAGTGGGGTCCCAGCCCTGAGCATCCAGCTGGCCACACGGTGGCACAGGGATGCGGGGAAGGGGAGATGGAGGCCCTCTTCTAGGACACCTGGAGCTGCCCTTGTGTCAAAGTGGGACCCACTGAGGCCACACCCGAGGTCAAGCATGTGCAGAGCTGTGGCGATTCCTCCTGCTGCCAACCCCAGCCAGCGCCAGGAGTGGCCTGGCCACTGAAACCAGCACTCCCTACTTGGCGCATCTGCGGGAGGGCAGGGGCTCCACTGGAAGGAGCGGGTGGTGGCAGTGGGGATGGCCTTGGCCCATCTCTCCCAGAGCTGCACTCCAAGCCCCAGCCGGGGCCAGGCAGGGCAGCAGGAGGGAGCACTTCCTCTCTGCACCCCAACCTTGCCTTCCTGAGGTGCGTGACTCTGCTGTGGATTTGAACGCGATGTCCTTTCAGATGCCTCTGAAGCCCAGGCCTCTCCAGCTCCTGTCACACCTGGAGTGACAGCGGCCACTGGCTGAGACCTGCTTTAATGAGCAACGTAGAATAACCCACGGTGGCTTATCCTAGCCCAAAGCAGTGGCCATCTGCAGGGAGTACCTGGCCAGCCGCTCCTGTCTCCAAGGCGGCCTCTGTGCATACGGGCACAACTTCAGCTCTCCCTCCCTGGGCCCCACGTGTCCTTCTTTCTGTCTTTCCTTCCACCGTCATTTCTGCCCTCAGCCCCCAGTGGGCAGTAGTTGAAATGCGGTGTGGTTTTACTGTCACCAGGCCCTTCTAGCGTGGTCGCTGTGGCCCAGGGCAAGTGGTGCCCTTGGCTAGGCCTGTGGTTTTCAGCCAGGGAGGATCCTGTGCCACCACCTCTGGGGACATTTGCAATGTCTGGGGAAGTTTTGAGTGACATGACTGGGGAGAAGGTGCTCTGACATCCAGTGGGCACAGGCCGTGGGTCAGGGGCTGCCAGACCCTACAATGAGAAGAGAAGCCCCCCGCCAAAAAGGATGATCTGACCCCGGCCGTGCACAGTGCAGAGGGGTGGCCCAGGCCGCCGGGTCGCAGGCTGAGCACGTGCTAGTTGGTGGCTGGTCTTGAAGTGGTCTTACTTTTACTTGGTCTGAGTGTCCGTGAGGAGGCTGTCCCGCACTGTCAGGCTTGGGTTCCATGTGACCTTCCCCCTGCCATCTAGCACACGGACGCCACCACTCAACGCTCCTAAGGCAGGAAAGGGTCCCCTTCGCCACAGGTCCTGGGAACCTCGACCTGAGCCCTCGTCTGTAATTGGTGGGGGTCCTGACGCCAGCTGCTCTTGAGGGCTTTCACTACGAGGCAGACCCTGACCCGCCCACCCGTTGGGATGCTCCCCATGAGAGGCGAATTTAAAAAGTCTATATGTACTTGTAGATTACTTTTATCTCTTTAAAGAAGGTCTAAATGCAGAGAGCCCTCCTATCCTGCCTTTCCCCAGCAGTATCCCCCATTTCCAACAACCCCCATGGGCTGGGACATTGGTGACGGTGACCAACCCCCCCCCACCAACACACATCACTAACACTCCAAGTCCACGTTGACATGAGGGTTCGGTCTCCGTGCTGGGCATTCTTAGGTTTGGGAATGAGCCTGATGACGTGTTCCCACCGTTACGGTGTCATCCAGAATGGTCCTGCTGCCCCAGATCCTGTGTTCTCTGCCTGTTCACACCCCCTCCCCCAACACTTGAAGACCACCCATTTGTTCCGTGTCTCCGGAATTTTCCCAGAATTCCATGTGGTTGAGTGACGCACTCTGTGGGGGGGGGGGCAGGCGTTTTGCCCTGCTCCCTGTGCTGGGGAATGGTAATGTGCCCGGGTTTTTATTCTGATTAATTCAATTTAAGATTCTGGCAAGTATTCCTGAGCAAACAAACAAAAACAAAAAAACAAAAAACAAACCAGCAATCCCTCCCTGGCTCTCCGTGCACAAGAGTGGGAAGCAGGGTCTCAAACAGACATTGTACCCACAGGTTCCCAGCAGTGCTGGCCACAGCAGCCAAATGTGGAGGCACTGAGTACCTGCCAGTATGCTGAGCAAAGAGTACTATGGACACACCGTGGAATATTATTAAGCCATGAAAAGGAAGAAAATTCTGAAATCTGCCACAACATGGGTGAAACTTGAGGACAGTCTGCTAAGTGACCTATGTTCTTTAAACTACTGTACATTTCTAGTTGCACGAGGTACCTAGAGTAGCCAGATTCCAAGAGATGGAAACAATCAGATACTAGTTACTAAGGACAGGGAGGGGGAAGAAATGGAGAGGTGCTTAAAGGGTACAAACAATTCTGAACCAGTAGCTCAGGAGGCTGAGGAGGGAGGATTGCAAATTCAAAGCCAGCCTCGGCAACTTAGCAAGGCCCTAAGCACATCGGAGAGACCCTGGTTCTAAATAAAATATAAAAAGGGTTGGGGATGAGGCTCTGTGGTTAAGGGTTCCTGGGTTCAGTCCCCGGTACCAAGGAAAAAAAAATTCTGGAGATGGGTAGCATGTAGATAGTCAATTTAATACCACTCAAATGCGCACTTGAAAATGCAGTAAATTGAAATTTACTAGTGAAAATAGTAAATCATATGTTATGTGCATTTTGTCACAATAATGAAAAAATGATGCTGGTGAGTAGGAGCCAGGCATGGACCAGCCAAGACCCAGCAGGAGGAGAAGGCTGGCCGCACAGGAAGAAGGGGTCAGGTTCCTATGGGCGAGGCACGAGCTGGCCGTAGTCTAGGGACGTGTGGAGTGGCCTGGGGAAAGTGTGATCTGCTCTGGGATAGGTGGGGGCTGCTGGGGAGGAGGTGCAGGGGAGGTGGGAAGAGGACTGAAGTCCCCTGAGGTCCCCTCCTGACCCTCCACAGCTATCCTAGTGGGGTCCCATCTTCCCCAGACAAAGCAGGCTCCATCTGAGTGCATCGGAGTCTTGCTCACCTGTCAATCCCCAGAGCTGGGAGCAGCCTATGGAACATCAAAGGTGCTCAGTAGGGCTGGGGATATAGCTCAGTTGGTAGAGTGCTTGCCTTGCAAGCGTAAGGCCCGAGGTTCAATTCCCAGCATGGAAAAAAAAAAAAAAAAAGAAGGTGCTCAATAAATATTCTGCAGCCTGCACCACTTCCCACATGTCCTCTCCGAGGGTGTGGGTCCTGGGATCCCCAGCATTGCTTGGCTTCTGCACAGAATGAAGCCAGGTGCCTTGGAGGGGCGTGGGAGGCTCTCAGATCCCCAGCGGTCAGGCACCAGCTCATTCCATCCCATGTCCCTCTCTTAACTCCACAGTATTTTTTTACGCAAGGTTTTCAGCATCTGCCAAACGGAACAAGCGGGCCTCCTTCTAAGCATAACAGGTTTGGGGTAAGGATGGGCAGAATTTGGGGGAAGTGACGTGTTTCCGAAAACCTTGCTCAATGGCCTGTGGACTCTGAGTGCCTGACCTGAAGGAGGTGGGCAGAGGAGCCAGGTGGGACTGGGTGGCCTCCTAGTGTAGGGCAGGCTGCCGGGGTGAGGTCTTTGCTGGACCCAGGGAACAGTCATGCATCCAAGGGCCAGTGAAGGGCTGCCAATGAAACCAGGGTCGCAGGATGCCCAGGATGTGCCCCTTGCCCTCTGCCAGCCCTTGCAGCACGGGGTCTGAGATGGGCACCGTGGAGGCCGACGTGGATGGTTGAACCAGGCTCCTGGGGCGAGTGGAAGCCCCTGAGCCAGGCGGGTCATGGGAGCCTCAGTGAAGGACAGGGCACTGCTCACCGGGGCAACTGGGCGCAGACGCAACCCCTGAGAGCCCCACCTTCCATCCTGGTCCTGGGCGTGTGGCGCAGTTGCCCCACCTGGAAACTCAGGGTGACAATCGTGTCCACCAGGTTGAATCCCAGTGAGGATGCTCACAGAGCACGCGAGGACCAGAGTGCGGCAGAGCGCTGGGCACGTAACCTAACTCTTAGGGGTGTCAGATATTCTTATCAAAGTCCATTTTCCTTCTGACGTAATGACAACAAATACTCGTGCAGTGTGTTAGGAATGACAAGGACATACTGATTGTTAGATCCAGGAGTTGGGGTGAGATGGCGTTATTCTGCACCCTTTATGCAGAGAAGTGGGTGTCTGGGGGTGGCTAACGTACGGGGGCCTCATCGTCAGATAGACGGTGGATACAGCTCTTCTTTCTTAATTCCCTCAACCAAGTTGGCTGGGGATATGGAGCTGTCCATTTGGCAGATATGAGAACTGAGACTCAGGGAAACTTGGGAGCTGCTTTCCGACAGTAAGGGGCAGAGATGGGACAGAACCCCAGATCTGGCTGGCTTCGGTTAGTATCTGTGTCCAGAGTGCGGAGGTGGGAGGGCAGCCGGAGGAAGAGGAAGCAGTGCCCTGTGGGCTGGAGCCCCTGAGAGGCTGGCGGCTGAGGCGGGGGCTGTGGGTGGGGCAGTGGGCTTTAGGTCCTGCTGGAAGTGGGGTGGGCTAGGCCCCCCTCTTCACGGGGAGCTGAGGGGCAGCTTGGCCTCCTCTCCAGAGACTAAGAGGGCATTTGATCCCAATTACAGAAAGTGGCTGGGTCAGCCGTCACCTTCCCTGATCCCAGTGCCTTCGACGGCCGCTGATTAAAACCCAGACAACCATCACGTGGGCTTGGCCTTGAGTCTGGGAGCCAGGACCCTCCTGGGCTGCACAGATGAGCCTGGTGGACACTGTCACCTCTGCTGAGCTCTGGTTGTGCAGGGAGGGGAGCACCCAGTGGACCAGGGCTCAGGGATCGTGGACCATCCTGAAGACCAAGAACTCATCACAGAATGAGGCCCAAGTCCGGCACGCTGACCCAGGTGGCCTCACAGGTGACACCTGTCTCCCAGGCCCAGGCCGCCCCAGGGTGTGGCCCTGGCAGGGAGCCTGGACTGTGGGGGGGTCCCAGGCGTGGGCCACCCTATCGTCTCTCTCAGGGTTCCAAGGCCCCTTCTCTGTGCTGTAGACTGAGCCAAAGAGAGAGGACAGAGCCTTCTCAAAGTCCCCGGTGTGACGAGGCCCAGGCAGGGGAAACTTAGGCGCAGCAAAGGCGGGGTGATAGTTCCTTCACTCCATGAAACAGACTTGCAGTGATGCCACCTGGTGTCCTGTTGTCCTGGGGATGAGCATTGTGAGGGGACAGCCCTGCAGGGCTTCTGTGGGGAGGGCGGTGCTGAGGGCCAAACCAGAGGACAGAGCTGCTCGGGTCACCGGGTGAGCTTCCCGAGGGGAACGAGGCTCCTGCCACAGTTCCCTTCCCTTCCCCGCCCCATGCTCCACGGCCCCGCCCACTGAGAGACCCAACAGAGCCCTGGGGGAATCACTCCCGTTGACAGAAAGGGAAACTGAGGCTCAGAAGGACAAAGTGACTTGTCCAAGCCACACGGTGCTGGTGGTCAAGTCGCTCCTGGACTGTGGGGCTCTCCAAGCCCAGGCCCACAGGTGGGACCCTTTACTTGGCTGCTTGGCTTCCAAGCACACCAGAGTGTCCCTGGGTCCCAGCCCCTGCACCCCTGGCTCCCTTTGGCTCCAAGGTTGTGACAGGGACTCATTTTTTCTCTGGCCTCAGACCACAGACTGCCCTCATTTCATGAGTGGGCCCTAAATCAAGGTCAGTGGTTTGGGTCTTAAGAAGAGGTGGGTAGAGGGCCGAGGGTGCAGCTCAGGGTGAACTGCGCGCTTTGCACGGCGAGGCCCTGGGTTTGACTCCTAGCACCAAAACCAAGAAGAGGTGGGTAGAGTCATTTTGGGGAGCGAGCACAGCGGGGAGAGAACACTGGGCCCCTTCAACACTCTCTCTGCACGGATTCTTCACCTGCCTTGGGGCCATGCAGATCCCACACCACGTACCCCATCCCATGTGCCCCTGGGAGAATGAGGTCGAGGTGGGACTTATTGCCCCAGGGATGCTCTGGTGCAGTGAACAACCTGCACAATGGTGCAGAGCAGGGACTAAGCTGGCCATGACCCTAGTCTTGGATCTCTACTGTCTCCACGCTGCCGTCCTCAGATCTGATCCCTGTAGTGGTCCAGGGCCATCCAGCCTGAAGCACAGCAGGTCTGCTGGAATTGGAAAGGCCGGAGGGGCTGAGGAGAATCAGCTCAGCTCTGGTCTTGGCAGGGGCACCGAGGCCTAGAGAGAGTCACCTGCTGCCATGGCCACACAGGGCTGTGACTCACACGCAGGGCCAGCCATCCCCTGGGCCCCCAAGGAGAGTAGGACTGGAGGAGTCGCAGGAGGGGCACTTTCCTTCCCTGATTCGTGAAGTCGGGTTTTGACTGGTTCCTTGAAGGCTGCCTTCCATTCAGAGCCTTTTGAAGAACTCTTCCAATTCCTGGGTCTGGCGAGGCCCTCAGAGTACGAGCCAGCCAAGGTGCCCCTTCTCCCCCGACCTGCCTGGTGGGAGAAGCACCACTCTCTGCTGCTGCCCACCTTTGGTGAATGTGGACAAGTCACTTAGCCTCTGAAAGCCCCAGCTGGTGCAGCTGTAGGGTAGAGACAGGTCCTGGAAATAAGCGAAAGTGCCCAAGACACAGAAGGCGCTGTTGGTGGGACCATCTGGGGCTCCCTGGCTGACTCCAAGGGGATTCTATCAACTTCTCCCAACATTTTGATCATTTATTTCGAAAAGACAAAAGCAGCCAAGCATCAAGGATTTGCCCAAACCTTCCTGGGTCTCCCCGCCTCCTGGATGGCCTCTGCAGATAGTTCCCTCTGACCCACAGACCAGCTTTCCTGAGTTCTGCAACAGCCTTGTTGAAAAGAAAAGTGAGGTGAGCCCTGTATGCACAGGGATCTCAAGTTCTCTAGTAGCTACATTTAAAAGAAGAGATGTGATTCACAAGAGCCGAACTACGCAGCCAGCCTCGGTGTCCATCAACGGATGCACGGATCAGGAAAGTGTGGCATTTAGACATAGTGGGTTTTATTCTACCATAAAGAAAAATGAAATTATGGCATTTGCAGGAAAATGGGTGGAACTTGAGACCATTGGGTTAAGGGAAATTAGCCAAACTCAGAAGGGCAAAGGTCGAACATTTTCACTCATATGTGGAGGCTAGACAGGAAAAGGGAAGAGAAAGGTGTTGGGGGAGTTTCATGAAAACTGAAGGGACTCAGTAAATAAAGGAAAGGGACCAGGGTGTGGAGGAGGGGAGGCAGGGGAAAGTGCTGGGCGGGGACGGTGGTCACCTTCCATCCTTACAGTGTGTGCGCATGTGAATATGTCACAACAAACCCCAGCATTATGTACAGATAGAATGCACCAACCAAAAATGTGGAAAAAGTGAGATGAATTGGTTGAAATAATTTAATAATAAACTATCTCAATGTCCGGAACCTTATCATTTCAACATGTAATCAATATAAAAATGTCAACAATACATTTCATACTGTTTTCATATAAAGGCTTCTAAAATCAAAGTGCATTTTAAAAAAAGACATTTTAATTTGGAGCAACTGCATGTCAAGGGCTCAGTGGCCACAGGCAGCTTGTGGCTACCCTGGACAGCACAGTCTGAAGCCACCTCTTCCCTTCTTGCCAGGTGATCTCAGACACCTCACCCTCTTCACTGGAGGACCACCATGCCATCTATAAAAGGGCAGGGACTAGATCAGGAAGAGCAAATCTTGGACACACACACTGCCCCTGGCTCTTTTTCTGCACAGGTGGCAGACATCAATAATGGATAGCCGATCACTTGCGACTGGCTTTCTCGCTGAACCTGGCTGGATCAGACATTAGCAAATGATTGCAGGTGGCAAGCCAAAGCAGCCCTCTTTGCCACATGGACTCTCCGTGTTCTCATCAGACTGATGGTGTTCTGATGTTCAAGGATGCGGAGTCTGTTTTCCTGCTGCTCTGTCACGTTCGTGGCTATGAACCTGCCTCCCACCTCCTCGAAGGTCTTATTTACTCAGACCACAGAGGCCCACCTCCTCTATATCATCACCTGTTTCTGCTCTGTGTGTCCTGCAGAGTGTTAGGGCCAGAGCCACACGCAGGCTCAGAGACAGGCAGGGTCAGGGTGTGAAGTACTGAGCTGGCAGCACTGTGAGCCCTGGGCTCCCCCTTACCTTAGGGCCCTCGGGGCGGGCACAGAACAAGCACTCTAATTAGATAGGAAGCCCTGGAAGACCAGCACCCATGGATCAGGGCCCCAGAATCAGGGGACCACAGAGCTTGTCCATGCATTTGAATGCTGAGGCTCTCCCTTCTCACAACTTTTTCTCATTTGAAAATTTTTCTAATATAGATCATATCCACCTTCATTTTCTCAGAGAACTGTGAACATGATTTAACCTTTGACCACGGACATGAAGTAGGAATATTCATCACGATCCCGTGCTTTGATACACTGGGATGTGTCCAGGAGTGCCGAGGGGTGGGAGACTGTCCTTACCCTGAATGTCCCAGGGGCTCTGCTTGTTCACAGATCCTGTCTGCATTTTCAAGTTCCTCTCTCATTTTCCTGCCAGGATGTGGGCTGGCGCTTCTGTTTCCTGACGCGCAGGCTGCGGAGACGCCACCCCGCTCCCCGTTCTAATTTGTTGCTTCTTCAGGTTTGGAAACCACATCACTGGCTCTGTTAGAAGTGTCTGTCAAGCAAGGGCAATTAAGCCCTAAGGAGGATGCCGAAGAATAACAGAATGGTCATGGCAACAGTGGCGTAGCCTTGTGTTTGGGGTTGCTGAGGTTGCAAAGGGTTCCGTTTTGAGTGACTTATTCTCAGTGCCACTCTGTTTGGCATTTGGAGGTTTCCTAAGTGTTCCTCTGCAGTTTAATTTGCATATAGTAGATGCCCAATAAAAACCTTTGTGGGTCCATGGGCTGATTCTAGCTAATCTAGAAGAAGAGGGAGGCAGGGTGGGATGGGGAAGCCGAGGATGCTCAGAAGGATGAAAAAATACAGCAAGCCAAGGGGTCCAGGCAGAGGCCATCACAGGGACAGGACAGCTAGCAGATCAGAAGGCATGAGGGCAGGAGGCCGTGGGCCCCTTCATTCCTTCCCCATTAAAGAAGTTCAGTATTTCCCTTCCTGTCCCTGGGTACAGGGTCCTCCTCAGGAGCAGTTTAGGAACCCTCGATCAGGTCCAGGGATAAGCCTCAGTTTCCCATCTATAAAATGGGACCCTTTTGACTCTGCTGACTTACAAACTGAGGGTGAGAAACGATTTGGAAACTTTCGAGTGCTCTAAAGACAAAGGGGTAGAGGACACTGACGGATTTCATTGAACATCCACTCAGCTAAAATTTAGATTAAAATTTAATTAGTACAAAGAATATGTACATATAAGGAGATACACAAATTATGGTTTAAAATTAACAGGCTTATGACTGACCCCAGTCCTGGCTCCCTCCTTCCCCTCTTCCCTGGACATCACCTCTGCTATTGCCCCCAATTCTTGTAGATGTGCTTCCGTGTATTTATATGTGTGCCATTGAACCAGGGAAGTGCCAGTGTTGTTGGGTTCTGATTTGATAGAAACACACTCAAAGGATTCATGCTTTTCACCCAGAGAGGCGTCCTCACGATGGCCCCTGGTGAGAAGTAGAAACGCCTCCCTGTTTCCAGCCGCCGCCTGGTGCTCCAGGGTATGGCTCCCTGTGCTTTAATTAGACATTCCCCACCCAGTGCACATGCAGGTTGCTCTTGATTGTTTAATCTTTTAAAAATCACATAGTTGTGACCGTCTCTGCCCATACCTCTTTAGTTACGGTAGTAAGTTTTTCCTGGGGTAGCCAGAAAAGATGTCACTGCTGGGTCACAGGATCTGTGAGTGTTTCAGATTTCAGCAGCCACTGCCAAATGACCCTGCAAAAGAGACGTGCTTCTTTCTGTTCTCACTGGTGGTGACCCATGGGAGTCATCTAACCTCAGGGGCCCCTTCTCAGAGGCCAGCTTTGTGTATCCTGAAGGCACACCCCACCCCACAGGGTGAGCGGTCTTGGGTGCCAGGGGTCTTGGCATCCGTGGGGTCAAGTGGAGGTATAAGAACAGGTAGAGCTCATGCGCCCATGTCTAGAGGGTGCTCGGGGTGCGCGGGCTCCGGTTCATGCCCAGATGACTCTGGAGGGCTGCGCGGGTCCATACGCTGAGCCTGTCTCCCCAAAGGTGAACACTCTGTGCCCGGTGAGCGCACCCCTAATCCTGAGGTCCTGAGGGAGGATTGGGCAGCCGGGTGGGATGGAGGGGTGTGGACAGAACTGGAGGGTCCACACTAGATGGTGAGGAGACCCCAGTGAGCCAAGGAGTCGGGAGAGGGGTGTCAGAGGCGGGGCTTTTGGTCCTTGGTGCACATGCGCTCTTGTCGGCCCTGACGTCTTCCACCTGGCCACGTTGGATCAGCATTTTCTAGTACATTTGATTCTCCCAGAGAGTGTGTGTGTGCGCGCGCGCATGTGCCCTGGGAGAGGCCCAGCCCTGCCTCTCTGCAGAGTTTAAGAAACGTGCCCTAGAATGTGACTGATATGTGGTCTCAGCCCAGGTCTGTCCCCCTCCAAAGGGTGGGCTGCCTCCTGGGACTCCCTACCAGCCACCAAGGGGCCCTTCTCGCAGAAGGAGGAGGCTGCTTCCCTGGAAGCTCGCCTGTCATGGAAATGAACCCACGGAGCAGGAGCGGGTGTCCCTCCGCCTGCCCCTCCCCAGGGTCTGCACTGCGCTGAAGTAAACGGTGGCAAATACACCTCGGCACCGTTAGCGACAGCTCCCAGAATTTAAAGGGACACGTAATCATTCCTAATACACATCCAGGGCAGAGAAACAGATGTCGCTGATGGCAAAGAGCATCGCTGGCAGAGAGAGGCGCACGCAGCTCCCACTGAGCGCTGAGCTCTTCCTGGCGTCTCCACGCCACACAGGCCCCTCCCTTCTCATCAATGTTCCCTCAACTGCTCCCCACCCAACCCCCTTCGATGCCCACAGTCACTGCACGCAGCCCGAGTGGACAGCTCACCTACACCTCCCAGCAACCCCGTGAGGTGGAAGCCCTCATTCCCATTCTGCAGATGTGGAGACTGAGGCTCAGAGAGAGGAACACTTGTCCAAAGTTGCACACTAATTTGGGGGCAGAAGGGGAATGCACATGCAGCCCCCCGACCCCAAGCCAGGCGCTCCACGCTGTGCAGGGCTGCTCCTTGCCTCGGGGCAGATTGTCCCAGGAGGCTGAGCACCTGGGCAGGAGGTCTGCTCACTCTGACTTGCCTAAGGCCAACCGGGTTGGGGTCCACCTGTGTCCAATCCCCGGAGGCCCATCTCTCCTGCAGCCCAGGGGAGCTGGGACAGACAGGCCCCGAAGCCCCGAAGAATCACTCACCCAGACCCACTAGGGGACCGGGTTGTTGGCACTGACTATGACTTGAGGAACTTCGGAGGGGTCTCTTCCCCTAGACACCTTCCCCGTGGGAGCCCCAGGCCATTGATGCCCAGTGGCTCTACTGGAGTACATCACCCCTTTTGGTTTCATTTTGAAAAGGCGATGAGTCTGGAGACACATTCACCCTCCACCACTTGCAGTGAACTAATCTGCCTTGACAGAAGCCTGAGGCAGAAAGGAAGCTCCGGGCCCTGGTGAGATGAGGCTGTGGCCAGGAGCGGGAACGGGCTTCCCCCACAGTGGAAAGGGGTGCCAGGCCCTCTGGGGCCTTCGGCAGCTCAAAGTGGAGCCTGTTCTACCAGGGTGTGGAGGGCCAGCGCTCCACCAGGCCTCCCTGGAGTTCTGGGAGGACAGTCACCATTGTCCTGGATCTCCTGGTGCCTAACCTAAGAGAGCCCCTGGGGAGAGGCCTGCAGGGTCAGCCCTGACCTTCCTATGCCCATCTGCCAGTGAGAGGAAGGAGGCTCAGAGGAGAGGAGGGATCCCACCTGGCAGGGCACAGGTAGGATTCGAACCCAGTTTGGTCCCTAGGCCTCTAAAAGTTCTAAAAGTTCCTCTCTGGTCAAGAGGCCGCAGGCCACCAGCCAGGTCCTCCCTTCCCCTGGGCACTGCACCCAGCCCGGGCCCTTTTGAAGGTGGCTATAAGTGGCTCCCGTTGGCGTGTGGGCCTGTCTGGGTGGGTAAGAAAGTGGCTTTGGTGACGAACGGGATGTCAACCCTTCTCCAGGGCTATGTTTAGAAAGGTGTCAGCCCCAAACAGGCCCGTCTCGGCCGTCACCCAGGAGCTAATCATGAGTATCTCTAAAACCCCAAAGGCTGACCTCTCTGCACTCAGACTCCGGGGCCAGCATGACCGCACAGGGAAGCAGGCAGCCTGCCCTGGGCATGTGGGAATGGGCCTCCCTCCCTGCAGGCCAGAGGAGGCCAGCAGAGGGCAGAGGCTCAGGAGAGCAGGCTGTCCTCCATTTCTGCCAGGTGACCTTGTGAAAGAGCCATGCTGGTTCTGCATGTGCACAGAGGTTCCCACATCACACCTTGTGTGCACACACCCACACACTATGTGCACAACGTGCACACACGTACACACACGCTCACTCCCAAGCGCTCACACACTCTTATGGACACATTCATACACACCAACACAGACCCACAGGCTCACCTGCACACTTACACCCACTCATGCGTGCACACTCACGCCCTGCACTCACACTCATGCTCACTCATGTGCATACACTCCTCCCACACACTCACTTGCACACCCATGCAAGTGTTCAAGTGCACTTTCTTTTCAATACTGGGAGTTGAACCCAGGGGGACTCTACCCCTGAGGCATTCCCCAGACCTTTTATTTTTTGTTTATAGACAGGGCCTCCCTAAGTTGCCCAGGCTGGCCTTGAACTTGCTAACCTCCTACTTGAGCCTCCTGAGTTGCTAGGATCACAGGCAGGACAGCAGTGTTGTTCTAGAATACACAGGAGTTGAAACTACATCGCCCGTGGTCCTTAGCATCTTGAACGCCTAAGTCAGTCTTCTTATTTCTACTTAGTCTTAAGCATTTAAGACACTGTAGGGAAAACAATATTACAAAGAATTAAAACAGTCAAGACACGTCAAAGCTAGCTTCCCATCTAAACCTCCTGGAGACCACTGACGCCACTTTAGCTTCTTTGTGTATCCTTCCTTTCCTTTCCCTCCCTTCCTTCCTTCCTTCCTTCCTTCCTTCCTTCCTTCCTTCCTTCCTTCCTTCCTTCCTTTTTTGTGTGCAGCTTTAGAATAAAATTTCTCCACAGGTCTTTGTTGAATTGAAGTATATCCTGAAAGTTCAAGTTGAAGTTTTAGTGGAAGAATAAAAACCTCAGTCCCTTGAAACCATGTGTCTGTGTGAGTCAGGATATGCTTCATAACGTGAGTCACTGAGGCTGGCCAGACTCTGCGTGAGGCATCTGAAATGACGGGGTTCCAAGGTTGACCTTCATCCTTGGTGATATCCAAATGATGGCCAACTGGTCCAGCGCTGGCACTGTTGAAATAGAGTGGACCCTGGCCTCCACGCCAGAGCAGGCCCTCAGGTCCTGAGCCGGGGTCCAGCATGAACGGTTAGTCTATTAGGTTGTGGGGCTGGGGGTCCCTGGGGAGGAGGTGAGGCCCAGGATGGAGAGGCACCAGGGCTCGCTGCCAGTAAGTATGGAAGTATTCCAACACCTTAGCCACTGGCAGGCTGTTCCAGAACCTTCCAGGTGAGTGTGGGGCTTCCCTTCATTCCACTGGCTTTTCTGGTCCTGGGTGTCTTGCTCTTTATCAACAGTCTCTGCCTTGTCGTCAATAGTTATTGAAAGTACTGACATGGCTGGATTGGGGTCCTCCATATTATTATTTCTTTTCCTTTGTCCCCTTGAGTTTTGTTCCTCTGTTCCTCCTGCTTTATTTGGAATGATTTGAATATATTTTTAGACTCCAGTTTTGACTTATTTGTTGTTTGTTTAGTTACATAACTTTTTTTTTTTTTTCAATGGGTGCTTTAATGATCTCAGCCCAGCCCACCTCGTAGCTCTGGGGTGAATGTCTCTGTCCTCCCAAATGCACATATTGAAATCCTGACCCCAAAGTGACAGTATTAGGAGATGGGACCCTTGGGAGATGGTCAAGTCTTGTGGACAGAGCCCTCATGAGTAGAATTAGTGCCCTTAAGAAAGATACCTTGGAGAGCCAGCTAGTCCCTCCACCATAAGGCCATGAAGGGAAGGTACCCTCTACGAACTAGGGAACAGGATCTCCCCAGACCTTGAATCTGCTGGAGCCTTGATCTTGGACTAACCAACCTCCAGAGTTGTGAAACATAGATGTTTGCTCTTCACAAGTCACTTGTTAATGGTGTTTTGTTATAGCGACCCCAAAGGACTAATGCAAACCTTAAATCTCCCCAGTACACTGCAAGTTAATACTGTGTCATTTGTTATAAAATGTGAAAACTTTATCTAGATCCATTTACTGACCCCCAGGAATGGATCTCCCCATTCCTTATGGTTTAATTGCTATATACAATCCACTGACATATACCATACTTCCCACTCTCCAATGCTATGCCATTTTGCTTTAAACAACTCTATGCATGTTAAATAAATTAGGAGGAAACAGTCTTGTATATGTACCTGGATATTTACCAATGGTGAGATTCTTCATTTCCCTTTGAAGAATTTCCTTTGGCATTTTTTTGTAGCACAGTTCTGCTAGGGACACATTGTCCAAATTTTCTTTTAACTGAAAATATTTTTATTTCATCTTCCTTATTAAAACATAGTTTCATTGGATGTAGAGTTTTGGGTTGATTTGTTTTTTTTTTTTTTCCCTCAGTACTTTGAAGATGTGATTCATTGTCTTCTGGCTTCTATAGTCTCTGATAAGAAGTTAGTGAAATTACAAATTATTTCCTGTGCCTATTATAGTTTTTAAGCCTTTTTCATGGTTTTCTCTTTATTTTTCTGTTTTTAACATTTCAGTTATGATGTGCTTAGGTGTGTGTTTCTTTTATATTTGTCCTGCTTAGGATTCGTTGAGCTTCTTTCATCTATAAGTTTGTATCTGTCACCAAATTTGGGGAAATTTCAGCCATTATTTCCTCAAAAAATTACTTTTCTGC
Organism: Glaucomys volans; assembly: GCA_020662805.1. Lineage (NCBI taxonomy): Eukaryota > Metazoa > Chordata > Mammalia > Rodentia > Sciuridae > Glaucomys > Glaucomys volans. Next base: position 989,967 of record JAJEJO010000366.1, read on the forward strand.
TTTATTTGCTGTCTATTTCAGAACTCCAATTTCATGTGTCATACACCTTTGGACATGGAGCCACAAATATTTATACCTCTGTATTATTTTTTTCAATCTTTACTATTCAGAGAGAAACTTCTGCTAAGTCTACCAAATTAGTTCTTATTTCAGATATTATATTTTTCAGCTCTCAAACTTCTGTTTATGAAAAAAGTTTTATTTCTCTGCCAGAATTTCCGTCATTGTGAGTACATTTTCCTTCAAGCCTAGTTACATTAACTGATTTAATTTTTTGCCTATTAATTCTAACAGCTGAGTCATCTCACCCGTGGTCTCCATTGATTACCATTTTGCTCAAGAATGGGTCACATTATTCTTGTTCTCTTTTAGATTGAAAAATTGCGAGTTATACAAGGGGCATTGGAAATGTTGTTGTGAAGATTCTGGACTCTGTTATATTCCTTTGAAGAGTGTTGATTTGTGCTTATTTGTTTTAGATAGTAATTACCTTGGTTAGAGTTAAACCACAAACTCTCTTTTGGAAGCAAGTCCACTCTCTGGTCTGTTCTTTTATTATTAGCTGTCACCTGCCACATGGTTCAAGGATCAGGCTTAGATTCAGTCAGTCAATCTGCTAAGTCTGGGGGCTCCATCGGCTGCTCCTTTCCAGGTTTACCTTTTGCTCTTTGGTGGCTGTAGTTGTCTCAAGCACTGTTCTTTCTCTGCTTCTTCAAGACTGAAAGACTGAATTTTCTATCAAAGTTTTAGCTGTGCCTTGTGGGTAACTCACCTTATTCCATTCATTTTAAAAAAAAGATATGTTCAAAGCTGAAAGCTGTTATCTGTAGGAGGGTCAGCCTTCTAAGCACTTGGTTGAAAGCAGAGCTAATTAACATTAATAATTAAATTCATGATAATTAGATGTATAATTTTAAATTTATAAAATTATTAAATTGCCTCATCTCTCCTTTTATTTTTTTTTTTTATGTCGAGCTTCTTTTGGAAATTTCATTTATTACATACAAGGTTTTGCTGACGAACTGCAGACTCTCTTGCTCTGTGTTTTATGGCTTCTCACCACTCTCAGGCCCGACTCGAGCATCTCAAGACTGATTGACCTGCCTCGGGTACTGCACTTCCTGAGGCTGGGGGACATGCTCTGGGCTTTAGTCTTGTCATCCTTGCTGTCTGCAGAGACATCACGAAGTTTCTACCTCCGTGGTTGCATTTCAGCATCCTGATAGCCCTAGGCTTCTGATGAGCAGACAGTCCAGCCATTGGACAGATAAGGAAGGATAGTGGGGACAATTAGCTTCCCTAATGAGGTTGGAACCCAGGACTCCTGGCAACCTGCTGGCCTTCCTCTGGATCTCCCAGGGCGGAATAGTCACGAGGTTTCCTTTATCTCCTATTAGTTCTGGGATGCCAGGGGATGTATCCCGACCTCATCCCTCCAAGGCAATAAGACCCTCTAGCTCCTCCTGACTCTGCCTGGGTGGGCTGAGGCAGATCCATTCACTTCTCTGGATGTCATCACCTCCCCTGTAGAAGAATGGGTTGGAGGATTTCTGGGTTCATCTTAGGATTTTAAAATTTGCCATGACTTGGGTGTTTCTCCCCAAAGTTCATGTGCTAGAAACTTCATCCCCAAATTTATAGATGAATGATATTTGGAGGTGCCACCTTAGAGAGGTGATTAGGATTTGATGAGGCCAAGAGGGTGGGGCCCCATGATGGTATTAGTGGCTTTATAACAAGAGGAAGACTGAGCTCTCTTTGTCCATGTGCTGCCCTCCACCCTGTTGTGCAGCTGCTAGAAGTCCTCACCAGATGCTGAGCAGATGCCAGCTCCTTGTTCGTGAACTTGCCCGCTTCAGAGAAGTGAGCCAAATAAACTTCTATTCTTTATAAATAGTGTGGTCGCTGATATTTTGTTACGGCAACAGAAAACAAGCTCAGACAACATGTTTCCATTTTCTAATATTTTATGCTTGGTTTTATGTGCCAAACTTGACTTCATTCATTCATCCATTCACTCGCCTGTTCAGGTATTTACCAGACATTTCTTGAGCACCTAGAACATAATAGACGCTGCTCTATAAATCAGAAGAATAGATCTAAACAGTCACGGTCCTGCCTTCTGAGAAGGCCTTGGCTACGAGGAGAGATGTGTAAAAGGACAGGGTTGATAATCCTGCGTGTTGTGTGCAAGGACAGAGGAATGAAAGGGACTATGGGAGCCACAAGAAGGGAACCTACCCAGGCCTGGGGCTGAGTGTGTGAGCCATCAGAGAAGATTTCTGGCACAGTGACACCCGGTGAGCAGTGAGAATAGCAATGAACATTGATTGAATGTGTCCCTTTAGAGTGACCAGCTCTCCCGGTTTGCCCTGGACGGAGGAGTTTCCTGGGATGTAGGCCTTGCAGTGTTCAATCAGGAAAGTCCCATGTGTCAGACTTGGTTTTAAGCCCAAGACATACATCAACCCACTTACTCCACACAGTTACTAGGAAAGCCTGTCATTCCTATTTCCATTTTATAGATGAGGAAGTCAAGACCCAACAACTTGACTGAGACTTGCAGCTGGAGATAGGTCGTGCCATAATCTGAACCCAGAGTCCCTACTCTTGACCATGACCACATGTCCTGTGGGTACCACCTGGGTGAAGGGACAAGGGTTGGAAGTCCAGGTTCTGGTGATCACTGCTCAGGAACTGTGTGCCAGGGGCAAGTTAACCATCTTTGTTTTCTTCACCTGTGAAGAGGGATTCCTCCCAGCGCCTGCCTCGTGAGGTGCTGAGTTTGCTTAACGGGCTAAGGTCCCTGATGCCCTTAGCCCAGGACCTGACCTGTGGGATGTGACTGAGAATATGACTCTTGTCACCATTACAGGGCAGGGAATGGAGGCGTGGAGAGTGAGGGAACAGCCTCAGGGGAGGTTCAGAGTGAGAGAGAGAGAGAGAGACTGGGAGTTGAGAAAATCTTCTCTGTCCCAGGACAGAAGGCTGGGGGAGACAGGGAGCAAGGGCTGGGGTCACAGATGCTTTCCATTTTCCATCCCAATCGGGCAGGTGGGGGTTAGGTAGAGGCAAATGAAGCAGCGGTTGGATGAAAGCCTCAGGGGGTATTGGGATACTCTTTAATTAAGATAAATAGCATCGCAATGCCATCTTCCAAAAACTCAAAATTAATGTACAAAATCTGTGATGAACGGAACATCATCTCTAAAGACAGGATCTGACCCTATACTGACATGACTTGGCCCCACGTCTTCATCCTGATCCTGGCCCAGGAGGATGCTCCTGCATTTTGGTATCCGGTTCCTCATGGATTCTTTCTGCATTCGTTTTTATTTTTGAAACGCTGCATTAAGATGTCATGCATTCTGAACGTTTTGGCACCTCCTTGAACTTCCCATCTGAAATGGGCCCTTCGTTGTTTCAGCTCTGCGCTGGCCCAGGATGGTCCTGACTCGCACCTGCTGTCCTGAATAAATGGCTACAGCACCTTCCTTCACTCTGAGGCAGGTCCCCACCGTGCGATGGATCCTGTGGTCACCTCACGGGTTCAGCCATCAGCCTGGGCACCTGGGAGCGTATAGTAAATGTCACCTCCCTGGTGAGTCAGGGGCATTCCTTTCTCCTCCAGCATTTTGAGCCCCAAGTGGCAGCTCCTGTTCCCACCCCTCCACCCCAAGTTCCACAGCTGGACATGGGGGTGTCGACGGAGAGGTGGCCTCAGACATGGCACTTCTATTTCAGGGCAGACGATGGCTTCCTTCTCCAGCCCAAATGAAACCTTTCCTCTCCCGAAGCCCTCAGCCCTCTCATTAGCGGTTGTGTTTGTGGATAATAGCTATAAGGAGGAGGCAATAAAAAATTCCAGAATGTGCTGCCGGCCCCTCCTTAACCCTTCCACAGGGAGCGGCCGCCAGCTCTGGCTGAGGCCTCAATGGCTCCAGGGTGGACCCGAGGGCCGAGGTGGACATTCCTGTTACAACTGGATTATTTAATCCCCAGGCCACAGGCCAGGAGCCCAGGAAATAAGTGGTGACAGGTGAGAGAAAAATAGCCTTTTGGAGGCCTCTGTGGCCACTTCAAGGGCCATGGCCCTGCCAGGTAATGGAGGCCTAATGGACACTGTGTCCGGGAAATGGCTTGGCCAGAGGTGCCCCTTGCGCGCAGGAAAGCAGACGGGCAGGAGAGTCAAGAGGCCGCACAGGCCAGGCCAGGTCAGGCCCAGAACGGCCCCTGTAATTAGAGGAGGGAGCGGACACTTGGCTGTAAGGCGCTGCATGGAGCCGCTTCTGACTTCCGCCTCGGGAAGTGAGAAGAGAGCCTGGGAGAGCAGGCAGGCTCAGGAGGAGAGGGTCCCTTCACACCGGCCACCAGTAGGACAGGTGCTCACGGGAGGAAGAGACCACAGGGGTCGTGTTCATGGATGTGTGTTTACACACGTACGCTGTGTGTGTCAGTGTCTGCATGCATCTGTGTGTGTGTGTGTGTGTGTATGTGTTTTGGGGGACCTGTGTGCTGGCTGTGTGTACGGGTCCCGCCCTCTGCGTCCCTCTTTTTCTTCCTTCTGTGTTTGCAACCATCCTTCAGGGACGGCCCCAGCACCTACATCCTCTTGGGGCCTGAACAGGATCTTCCCCTCTGGCCAGGCTGTCTTCTTGAACTTCCAGAGCCCCGGCTCAGGACTGCAGGTGGACTGGCCCTGTGACTTAGGAAGTCACCCCTCCATGCTGCGAGGGTGGTGGGCAGGTCCAGGCCCCAACCAACCCTCCTGGTAGAATCCATTTATTGAAGTCCCCATGGCTCAGACTCCCACGGAGAGGGCTCCGCGGATCTGGGGTCCTGAGTGTGCAGAAGCCGAAAGGTCAAATGCAGCCTTTCCAAGACCCTCACCCCCACCCCCTCAGAGCTCCAGACTGCCTCCTCCTTCCTCGCTACACCAGTTTTGTTTAAATCAGCTCACTCTCAAATTTACTTTAAAAAGAAGTATTTGATGGTACCAGAAATGGAAAGATCAATGTCATTCGGCATAAATCGCAGTTAATGATAAAAAGAGCGGGAGGTTTTTTTTCCGATCCCAGCTGACCAGTTCAAGGTTCCAAGTTCAAGGCAAGGTCCTCTGTGTTGCAAGGAAACATGAGCAGACATTACGGAACCCGAAGACATCCTGCCACCAAGGACTTTCTTTCTTGTGCCTTTCAGATGTGGAAACTCACAAAGCCTCCTGAATGATGGGTGGGACTAAGGTCCAACCAGGTGCCACCCCCAATAACTGCTAACCCACAGGTGGCGCCGGTGAGCTGCTCTCTGAATGGGCTTTGAAATCCGCCCCACTGAGAAGGTCACTCGGTCCTTCAAGCTTGACTTCCTCTTCCCTAAAATGAGAGTCCAGCAAAGTGGGTGGGGAGAATCAGAGGAAATGGGTGGAAAGTTCTGTGCTCATATCAAGCCTCCTGCTCTCCGTAGGTGTCCTGCTACTCGGGTTGAGGCGGGCTTGAGGCGGGGTGACAGAGGTCTGCAGGCTGGACAGGCCCAGCACCCAGGGGCTGAACCCACTGCACGCTGAGACCCTCCCCTACCTTGAACCTGGAGAGCGATGGACACTGAAAGTCACTGCAGACACCTTGAAAGCCCTTTCTCTGTCACACTCATTGACCACAGAGCATGGGGAGGTCCCCCTTTACAGATGAGGGTGTCCCCAGGGCCAGGGGACTTACCAAGATCCCTCAGAGATGGGGTGAGACCCCAAGGTGCACCCACTTATATAATCCAGGTGCACTCTGAAGCATTTACACAAATGGAAGCTTGCTCAAGCTCATGGCCCTGAGACACTGTCACAGATAGCTCACAGCCAGGAACCCTCAGTGAGTCCATCTCACAGGTCAGGCTAAGCAAGTTGCTCGGGGTCACACGGCTCATCCCTCCAGTGGCTCAGTCTGGGCTTTGAACGGAGCCAGGCTCCGGGCTCTTAACCACTGAAACCGTCAGATGCCCCCGGGAGTGGCCAAGCTGTGTGTGGCTCAGGTGTGAGTGTGGGCGTGGGCGTGGGCAGCCTGGGCCACCACCAGGCAGCTTGGACCCAGAGGAGTTTATTTTACAAAACCAAAGTCTGCTCATTTCAGTTTGTGAACATGAAAGCTGCTTCTAATTCCATCGACAAATACCACATTCGCTGAGCTACAATTGGCAGGGACAGCCAGAATCCCCCCGTTCCACATTCCTTCAAGTCACCAAGTGGATCAGCCGGAGCGCGGCCATCATTCAGAATTCAGCACTCGGGTTTCATGAGACAACATCAGCAAAGCCACCACAACTGCCTGACTCCTCCGTGGCCCGGGGAGGGGGCCAAGGTTGCAACCCAAGCTGCTGCCGCCGCTGAGTTCCTGCCCACGCCGGGCCCAGGCTGGCCGCCTCCTTCAGCCAGACAAGCACGGGCTCTGTCGGAGCGGAGGCCCAGGGCCCAGGCCCAGGCGGGCACTGCCTCACTGCCCACCGCAAGGACAGGGAGGTTGGTGTATGAATATGCACCCAGCAGCCCTCTCACTGTCCCCCTGGCCATGGGCATTTCTGTGGCCACAGGACAGGAACCCATTTAACTGAATGACACCATTGAGGGTGGCCAGCATGGCCTTCATGCTGGGGAGTGGGATGGCAGCCCATTGCCCATGTGGCGGGCCTGCAGCGCGCTGTCATGGTGGGCTCCAGAGCCACCAGGGTTAGGGTTAGCAGGGCCTGCCATCCTCTTCCCTGTCCCCACCCTGCCTCCGTGACTGCTCTTCGGCCCCTCTCCTGGGCATCCCAGCTCTTCCTCCTGGGATCCAACCTCAGAGTGTCCCTGGGGGCCAGTCCTGAGGCCCAGCTCTGATCTTGAAGCCCCCACAGCTTCTCAGTCTCCCTTGCCTGGCAGAACTTCCCTGGTCCCTCCACTCACAACGAAACTGTTCAGAACTCACCTGGCCCTGCCCAATCTCCCCCTGGCAGGTGCCACCAGGAGACTGCTGGATCAGGCAGCTGTGCCCACCCCGGGGACTGTGAGCAGGCGCCTCCATGCCACATCTGCTGCTCTCTTCAGACATGGTCCTCTGTGTTCACGTTGTCCTCTGCAGAAAGGCGGGGGACAACAATCCCTCTCTCCATGCGTCTCGAGGATGGGAATCTCTTCCCCTGGTTCTGCTGTTAGGGAACCTGGCTGAAGTTGGGGGCGAAACCCAGTAATTCCAGAGGCTGGGTACTTCTGCTACTTATATTACTTTCCGACTGATCAGTTAGTTGTGTGGGGTTTTTTTTGTTTTTGTTCTTGTTTTTTTCAGTGCTGGGGATTGAACCCAGGGCCTTGTGCTTGTGAGACAAGCACTCTGCCAACTGAGCTGTATCCCCAGCCTGACAGTTAGTTTTTCTACTTAGTATAGTAAATACTTACGGGCCACCGTCGTTAGCTGGGATATACTTGCTGCAGTCCCTCATAGTTACACACGATTGCATTTGAAGGCATGTGTATTTACACACACAATCATACACCATGCACACTTCTGTTTTGGGGATGGGGTACCAGGGATTGAACACAGGGGCACTTGACCACTGAGCCACCTCCCTAGCCCTATTTTGTGTTTTATTTAGAGACAGGGTCTCACTGAGTGTCTTGCTCCTTGTTTTCGCTGAGGCTGGCTTTGAACTCGTGATCCTCCTGCCCCAGCCTCCGGAGTTGCTGGGATTACAGGCGTGCACCACCTCACCCGGCTCACCGTGCCCACCTCTACATACCTGGGTCATACCACATCCACGTGGACAGCACCTGCCCAGCCCCAGGGACTGCAGTTCAAGACCCCTTGTGGATGCCCAAAACTGTGGGCACTAGTGAACCCTCCTGCACACGCACACCTATGAGCAGTGTAGTTGGTAACTCAGGTACAGAGAGAGATGAACAATACCAACTAATAATAAAGTAGAACAATTATAGCAACATACTGTAATAAAAGTTATTTCAAATTTGCAATTTTATTTTCTAGAAGTTTCTTAGATTCTTCAGACCTTGGTTAAGCAGGTGTAACTGAACCTGTATGAAAGTGAGATCTCGGATGGAGGGAGAAACAGGTGTGTACAGTCCAGCATGCACCCACACCCTGGTACAGGTGGACATCTCCGTGCCCAGGGCCACGTTCAGCACCCCCTGATCTACCCCCAGGCCTACCCCACGTGTCTCTAGACCCACGCCACATTCATGAATATGCACCTTGGTTCACTTTATCCGGAGTGTGGACGTATTCTGATTCTTTGGTCAAGTGGGAGCTTATTTCCTTAAGAGGAAAGACGCCGCTGATGAATCGCCCGCCTGAATTTCCCCCCAGCCAAACGGGAGGAAAAGTCGTTGTGTGGGTGTGTCAGGCCCTTTAGCCTCGATCAGCGAGTGGCCTCCTGTAATGACTAATGACAGAATAGTGCAGTTGTTGCAAAAATAAGTCATGCGGCGAGGAGAGGCCCGAAGATTATATCTAACACCGGGGGATGGCTTATTAATCTCACTTCTGGAGGAATTCCTGAGTAAATCAGTCTCCTTTATTAATGATATTTCACTCTGCTCTGCGAGACATCTTTTATCCAGCCAGAAGGGCAATTATCTATTTAGGCCAGGAAACAATATTAGTTACTGCCTCGGCTCCAGGGCAAGGAGCAGAGCCAAGAGAAGAGGAGGAGGGAAACACAGGAGGCCCCTGCGCCCAGACTGATGGGTGCCAGACCCTTCCAGCCTCCAAGCAGGTTGCTGCTCCCAGGCCCAGGGGGCTCCAGTCGTGGCAGCGTGTGTGTTCCAGAGAGGGAGGGAGGGAGGGAGATTGGGAGAAGGGCCTGGGGACAGATGCCCTCCTCCTTCACTAGAATACCAGTGCCAGCTTATTTATTCATCAACCTACTTCATGTGAGGTCGTGCCAGGGTCCTGGGGCTACCTGGGCTGAACAATGTCTGGCTCTCATCTCCGCCCAGGAATCATTTCCGCTTTCAAAGTTTGTCTTCATGGAATCCTTCCACGATTACAGTTTGGGGAAGACAGGATCAGACACCTTGATAGGGGCGGCGGGTGTTTTCTAGATGTGAATCGCTACGTGTCTGTCTCCCACAGGGCAAATGGAGCAGGAAGACCAGGGGGCCTTGTTTAGCCGGCTTACCAGGGAAAGTGGCCACATCACTGACCCTCTCAAAGCTTATTTGGCAAATTACCCATTTCCTGTCCTCTTTATTCATTTAGTTATTCAATAGGCATTTATGGAGCACTTACTGTATGCCAGTTGCCGTGTGAGGCTCTGGGGAATCACTCGTGAATCAGATGAGATTCCTGCCTCCCAGAAACGTAGAGCAAGTGGGAGAATTCAAGTGCAGAAAGCAAACCACTCCATGAGGCAAAAAACAATGAGTTCTCATGGCAGGCACCAAGTGTGTGCGTGTGTGTGGGCACGCGTGTGCCTGGCGTGTATGTGAAATTAAAGATGGAACTCTGCAGGGCCCGCCCTGGGGTTGATGTGCCCTCCAACCAGGCTATACCAGTGCTCAGCTCTGGATCCTTGCACACGCCCCTGGATGTGAGGCTCAGCTCTGTCTTGCCCGGGAGTCCAGTGGGAGCATCCTTGGGTGTGGAGACTTGAACTCGCCACACAATCTGCTCTTCCACAGGCTTGCATGTCACCTCTCTGGGTGACTCGAACCCCTGGAATTTGGGGACAGATGGGGAATTATGCTGGATGGAGAATTATGCTGGGGACAGATGCCCTCCTCTGAGCCTTTTTCAGAGTGCTCTCCACCTCTGGAGAGCAGCCTGGCAGAGGTGCGGGGCTCATGGAGACCCTCGGTATGATGCAAGCCCTGCGAGCCAGCCGCATGGACGCCCTGGGAGGCTTGCTGGGGTACAGACTCTGGCCTGCCAACCGCAGAATCTACATCTGCATTTTGAGTTCACACGTCGCACTCGAGAAGGGCTGTTCTAGTCCTTTCTAGCCCAGGGACCTCATCTCTCGCCTCTCTTGCCCTGGACCAGCCAGGCACATTCTCCCTACTCATAACTTCCACTCTGCCTCCAGGGGCTCTTCCCCTGGGCCTTCTGGTTCCTACGTCTGTGTGGCAGGACCAGCAGGGGATGGGGCAGACAGCAGGGAGAAGCCATCAGTAGAGAGTTGTCCACTGCACAGCAGCCTGTCCCACAGCCTGGAGGGAATGACCTTGGATCTGGGACTGTACAGAGCACAGGAAGCCAGACCCTCTAAGCTGCTCACCTGTCTGTGTGCCATACTGTGCTGGGATCCATGCATGTGACCCCCTCACCTCTACCAGGAGGGGAGCCCTGCTCAGCTCCCCCTGTACAAATGAGAGTCTGCACTCCAACCCGGACTGACCGGCACAGGCACTGACCATCAGGCAGCACAGCCAGTTCCTCTCCCACACGAAGGACAGAGCCGTAGGAAGCCGCCCTCGCACCTTCCCCGGCCTTGGTCTGTCTTGGGCACATGGTCCAACACAGGAGCTTTCCCACGGCAGGGCCTCACCCAGGGAGCGGGCAGTGCCAGCGTGCCCTATTGGGCAGAGGCAACACCAGAGCTCAGCCCTCTGGTCAGCTCCTTGCTGCCTGCCTGGCCCTCCCCACCCCAGTAATTAAATAAGTCTCTGGAAGAGGAGCCCGTATGGCATAAAAGTCTCTCTGAACTACCTATATTTACCCTGAAAGTGAATTCTTTATAAGACCCGGGATATCAAAGCGGCCAGGGATCAAAGTCGTTTTAATAAGCCAGCCGAGTGCGCCTGCCCGGCCTGGCCTCCTCCTGCCGCCCTCCTTGGAAAGCACTTAGGACGCCCCCTGGCCACACTGTCACCAAGATCGCTGGCTGCGCGCGCCTTGAGGGGGCCAGAAACGCCCGCCCCCGCTCTTCCCCGGCTGCTGCCCATCCTGTCCCGGGCAGGCTGTGTGCTCTGCGCGCTCCTGCCTGGCACCTGGAGGGACCGTCACGACCGGTCACCACGGCGCTGCGCCAGGAGGGCAGGAGCCAGGCTGGCTCACCGGCCCGTCGGTGCGCCCAGGCTGCACCGGGCTGAAGGAGGCGCCGCATGAACATCGAACACAGCGGGAAGGGGCTCCCTGGGGTCGTCACTGGGAGGGCTCAGAGGGCTGCGTGCGCGGGTCGCGTGGCGTGTTGGGTTAGGAAAATCCATCAAGCTGGACAACGACTGTACCGGCGCTTTTTCTTTTTTTGGTGTGTGTTGAATTTCCATAAAAAGATCTTAAAAGTGCGAGCATTTCCTGCAGGATTCTGCCCGTCCAGGTTCCCGGAGAGCTGGGGCCCGGGCCACATTCCCACATGGCTGCCCACTGCGGGAGGAGGGCACCGCCTGTCCCCGTCCCTCCCCAGTCCATGTCACACGCCTCTGGTGAGTCTCAGTGCCAGATCCTGGTCAAGGGGCCACTCTCTTAGGGTGTCACTGGGGACACTGAGCACCGAGGGGAGCCAGTTGGGTGGCTTGAGTCCAGGTGGCCGTGTAGCTGTTGGTTCAACCGCGTTCCCTCATCTCCAGGGCTGGCCACGGGCCATGGGCCAATTCAGCTGCCAGCTGTTTTGTAAATAAAGTTTTATTGGAAACAGTCACAGCCATTCATTTCTGTTCTGGCGATGGTCTCCTTTGTGCTGCATTGGGGACGCCAAGCTGTTGACACAGAGGCTGCACGTGGCTCACAGAACTCCAAATATTAATTATTTGAACTTCAGAAGAAGTTGGCTGACCTTTACTTTTATCAAATCCCAGCAGTCAGTGAATCGTTCAGTCACCGAGTCTAGTCAGTGACTCCTCAGCTCAGCACCATGCTGGGCTGAGCATGGTGTGGAGAGCGGAAGTCAGGGTCCACCTCTCTAGAGAGGGGCGGGGGCGTGGAAGAGTGGGTGTCCCAGAGCTAAGGAGCTGTGTGGGCTTGGAACAGAGTCTTGACCTCTCTGAACTTCAGTGCAGCACTCAGCTATCCCTATGGGGGTGTGGAGGAAATCCTGAGCAGTCAGGTGACTGAAAGTGCTCTGGGAATTGCACAGCTTGAGGATGAGGGACCCCTGCTATGTCGCAGTAGCATCCTCCCACTCTCTAATAGTTCCTGAGCACCTGAACTGCACTGAGCCCTTTTTTTTTTTTTTTTTTGTCCTGGGGACTGAGCCCAGGGTCTCACACATGCTAGGCAAGCGCTCTACCCCTGAACCACACCCCAGGCCTGGGCTTAGCAATTTTAATGGATTATTCTGTTTAATACTTAGAGCAAAATTTTGTGGTGAGGAGGTCATGCAGGAGATAAC